>VUQR01014909.1:8210-45383 GCA_015108515.1 Hemichromis elongatus | reverse complement strand
GTTTTTTTTTTTTTTTGTATTTTATTTTTTTTTTTTTTTTTTTTTTTTTTTATTCTTTTCTCTTTTTTTTTTTTTTTTTTTTTTGTATTTCACTGAAACCTCTAAAGATATGTACAGTAGATTATTAAATTGTTCAAGTTTCAAGGTTCTTTATGAAATATCATTCTTTATATATTTAAATTCACTCATGTTAAGCTCCAGCCACACAGGCCTAGAGACAGGTTGGTGACCTTTCGAAATAACCAGCTACTAAGGAAAATCGTTTATTCTCTGACCTGTTGATGAGTTGTTGTTGGAGGTTGCTGGCAATCACTGTAAAATCCTGAGTCACCCCGATAGCAAGTACAGGTCTCTGGGGAAAATATTTATTAATCTGTGTTGCACGTGATTGCTGTAAGTTACAAGATTAAATTGTTTGCAAAGAGTTTTATGGTGCTGCACCAGAAACCTTGTTATGATTACTAAAATATTGCCATGGTTGCACATTGTTTGCATGAAATCTGCATGTTTGCAAAACCTTGTTAATTACTCTTAAAGCAGAAATAAAAGTGAAAATTGTAGCAAACTGAAAGTAGGGAACAAATGTCAAAAGTCAAAGTCAAACATTTTCCTTTTCTTGTTTGTGTGAATTTTATTTTTCAGGTTTTGCTTTCGGCTAATGGTTAGCGAGAGTTTGGAGACATGCAACCAGTTTTACCTAGTGATTGCAAGCAATCCCCAGCAACCACTAGCCAACTGAATAGCCTGTTTTCCCTGTTGAATGGAGGGTGCTGATTGTTTGCCAACCAAGCTTTAGGCCTGTGTGACTGAGGTCTGAATTGGCTAGCTTACCTTTTGCCAGTGCCATCTTAACCATTCTCACTAACTCTGTTACTAGGAAAATATAAATCTTAACCCAGATCAGTTTTTCTTTTTGAATTTCATGCAGTTCATGGTGTAATTTTGTGATGGGAGCCAGTCGTCATTACATACTAGCAAGCTTAATTACTAAGGTAATGTTAGCATGTGTTGTACTCAGTTCAAGCTGCAGAGGAGTCGCCGAAAGGGCCTCTCAAGCAAGGCAGTCAAAATGAACATAGACTTCATGTTTTGTATTTTATTTGGAGATTTCCTTCAGAAGATTTTACATGAAAGTCATTCACAGGCTGTAATAAACAAAGAAAGAGAAAGATTACAATCATTTCACATTGTGCCAATAAAGAGCAATATATACACACAACAATAACATCACATTTTTAAACAAAAACATGTGAAAAGCTGAATTTTAATGGGTCAAAACAATTTAGATAAAATCTAAATTTTAGCGTGATAAAAGTATGCCAAAAATGCCACTGGGAATATTTAAGAAACATTAAACTAAAATGAATTTTTGTTAAGGGCAACCATTAAATTAATATGTGCTCATTCATACACATACCCATATAATTTTTTTAAATAAAATACCATGTTCTGATCTTAAAATTAAAACTATGCTATAGACCTGACTAACACAACAACTGATGTACAGGCTTTTACAGCACGGTGTCTGTATACAGTATCAGGCCCCAGGACTCAGCATTAAAGGAGGTGGACAGCCCTCATCACTCTGTCACCCTCACTCTCTCTTCCATTTTCTCCCCTGTTTTTGCCTCCACCCCATCTCTCTCTGTCCGTGACAGATGTGTGATTGATACCCGTGGTGTTTGGTGATATGCTGTTTCTAATTTTAGCCTTGCTCACTTGGGGACTCTCACAGCTACAGGTAAATTGGACATCCAAGCCAGAGTCCATCTGTACTAGACTGTAAATAGGCACTGATAATTTTTTTTTTCCATGACAGCCATAGATATGAATGATGAAGCATGTGCCGCTCACAAAATGGCACGTACGCTCTATAAGACTGATGTATTTATTTTGCTATAGTGAGTGCTTGTACTCATATGTGCACTCATATGTGCATGTTTAACATTTGTAGAAAAGTCTTTAAAATATCCGCTTAAACTATTTTTACGATGTGGTATTTGGATGCTTTGGGTTCTGTTCTGTGAATAAAAGGTTCTGTCCACTATCACTATTTGCATACGATCAGTTGCTTTATCAAGATAAACAGCTGGTAGCACAAACTGTTCAGATGAGTAACATTAACTATCACCAGGCAAATCTGCAAGTGCACCAAAATTTCAATCATAAAATTGTTATTTGGCTCAAATATCCTCCAGATAGCTTTCGCATTAAGGTTATTTCTTCCATCAAAAGTGCTTAGTTCACAAAGAAATGAAATAAAACCTATATTCATATTCTTTCTAATGTTAAATGTATGAAAAAAAACTGGTCACAGCATCAATAGATGACACATGCTCAATAGATAATTTAATTGAAAAAAAAAATACAGCATGGTCAACGGAGCCTTTGAGCTTTAAGTTTTTGCAATGAAGTAAACAATCAATGACAAGGATTTTTTGAAAATGTTTATTATTGATTGCCGTTTTGTTCTCAGAAATAGACCAAAATCCTTTCTGCATGATGTAAAATATTCATGCCTGTAAAAAAAAAAAAAAGGTCTGCAGAGCAACAACTTCAAATCACAGACACAAAGTGGTACCTTTCTCAGTCTTTTTTACACTTTGGAGTCTAAAATGCCATTTTTTTTTCTGAGAAAATACTTTTTTTGTTCATGGCACACAGCCGGGAGGAAACTGGGTCGTTTTAATCATTTGAATCTCATAATGTAACCAGGCCAGCAATCTACCAGGTACATATAGGTCACAGACCATCTTGGCTCCCGTGTGGTTTTTTGACCACATCTTTCCCTCCACTGTCACTCGTGATTAATCTGCTTATGTACACATGCAAATTTTCCAAATTGGCCCCCTCAGTGTGACTGTACAACTAATGGGTGCCAGCGGAGACTGTTTAGCCATCCCATGCATATGTATGAGCTTGTATATTTAGCAGCCAAGTTTCTTTTGATCACCGTGTGGAGATTGAGTGGGCTGAAATGAATGGTGGTCCAAAGCTGGGGCACATTAGCAGCTGACCACCTGCCTTTCATTGCAAGCAGAAACAACAGATGGGCCAAACAGACTGCAACACCATTATGACGATGCAAAGTAGGGATAGAGTTTAATGTTTCCTTAAGTGAAGGGTTCTTCACTATATTCCAAAACATTTTACAATGTGACATTCACATGGGGGACAAAAGTTTAAAAGTTAATTTGCAGTTGCAATATTTTGAAACTACATATGACAGCCACGTGAGTCACTGGGTAGACGAATATTCCCTATTCAAGTTTATTATATGGGGGGAAATACCACACATTTAAATTGCAAGTTTTAACTTTTGATACAAGCTGGTCTGGTTTGGCATGAGAATTGGATTTAAATTCTGCCCTAGTTGTCCTCTATAATGCTTTTATAAGCACATTTTAAGTATTTGGGATATCTATGCATTGCAGGATATGTGGGAAATGCATATTCCTGAAATGTGAAACAATGATTGTGTGAAAACTTGCCTTTGACAATGCATTCATGTTAATTTGATGAAAATATCTTGTGGTTGTGAAAGTTATGACATTGTAAACATTAGACTACTTCTACCTTTATTTCTGGCAAACATACAGAGTTGTCACGTCTCATTGCCAAAAAGGGCTCTGCTTTCTGGGATGGTGATAAACAGTGCCATCCTGCCAAAAATGGCAAAAACAACAGACGAGCTCTGTAATATGATGAAACATGCAGCAGAAATTAAGAAATTTTTAAAAGAAGAAGAAAATTATCCTGGGGACCATCAGACAAAACTACAGGGTAGTTATTTTTTAATATTTTTGGAGCTACAATTTAAAAATTTCCCTCAGTGTTCTTGGTGGAGATATCGTGCTTCATATCATATAATAAAACAATACTATACCCACGTTATGCTGTTAAGTAGTTTATATAGCACAGAATATTTACGAAAAGGTCTTTTCATCCCAGTAAAAATTTACTTTCTGCACATCTGTTAGATTGCTACCTGCAGATACAATTAAAAATTCACCACCTATTTGCCAAGCTTCTGACTTGTCTTCAAATACTAACTCTTGGGCACATCTGGTGTCTCAGTGTGCGCTGCCTGTTATTTAGCAAATTGTACCAATGAAGAAATCTTTCGATTAGAACTAGGAAATTGCTTCTGTCAAGACCACTCAACTGGCTGAGATAGCTTTTGCTTGAATTGGGTCTCAATTTGAAAAAGAGTAGTAATCTAATGTGGCATCTTGATAACATTTATCATGGAAAAGAAAGGAAGGATATGTGCTGGTGCCATAGGGCTTTGGGATTTGTATTTCCTTGTGCTAAATGTAGACAAGCTTTTAATGTGTTGAATTTGGGGCTGTTGAACTACATGTGGTAGTTTTAATGTTCTTGATCACAAAGCATGATTACCACTACTGTAGCTAATGAGAATGCCGATGTACAAAATAAAAGCAAATCTGGCCCAGCTGCACCGTTTTGGGAAGAAAAAAGTCTTATCACAGCTTTGCGGATGTAGTCTGCACATGCAGTAATTAGACTCGCTAAATGTTTAATAGGCACAATCAATGTGGAGAATGGAGTCTGCCACATGGGGCTTCAAGCTGAGTTGTAGGAACTGTAACTCACTCTGTGGGCTACCTTTACCTTATTGGGGGAAAAATCTTTGTAAAGTACTCAGGCATTCCTTTTCTAACCATTTTAATGGCCAATGCCTCCTGGTCAAGAGGTGGTCGCTGAATGGACTAATTCCACAGGATTAGTTCTCTGTGGTGGTGATCCAGCCAGCCAAACAAATGCGACCTTATGGTGCCGAATCTGTGCATGCACAACTATACAACAAGTGCATAGGAAGGGGCAGTTCAGTCAAAGGATTAGTGGGAATCAACCATTCAGGCATGCCCAGCCATTTTCAGATTCTCTTTCTTGACTTTGAAAGACTTGTTTAACAATAATCACTTCACAGAAGGGGGAACTGGTGGCACAACAAATGAAAGACCAGCCAAATGACAAAGAGGAAACTCAGGGTAAGTAAGGCCTATAGACAGGAGAGCTAAGCAAACTCATAACACCCACACTCTGTGCTACTAGTTTTCATTATCCAAGGTACCAAAAGAGAGGGACCATAGGTAAAACGTAGTGAAGTACACATGGTAGACCTGCGATACGCTGGCTTCCCATGTGTCAGATTACCTGTTCTGCAAGACTGCACAGGCAGAATAAATATGAAATATTCCAGAGGATGGCTGAAACTGTAGACTGTGGTATCAAATTAATTAAATTAACAAACAAATAACTTTCTTGTTCTTTGTCGCTAATACAGCTTCATAATTCATCTCATATCCAGTTATTAAAAGCTTTTATTCTAGCTGGTCAAACTTAAAAAAAAAAAAAAACAAAACAATGGGAAAATGCCTTCAAAGATGCATTTAATTCTTGCCATAACTAAAATGCTAGGTGATGTAGCGGAAAAGATGGTGGTAGGGGGTGAATGATTGGAGCGAATGAAACTATATTGATTTTGACATCCCCACCTGGTGCACGAGTGCACATTGTATTTCTCTTCCGCAGGGTTCTGTACAGCTGAACTGTGCACACTGATTTCCCTGAGCAGCTTGCATGGGAAAAAAAAAAAGAAAGCGTTTATACATAAACAAAGCAATAAAGCAATCAATAAACACAGGAAGCACTGAGGTACTGCTGAGCAACTAATAAACAGCAACAATGAGAGAGACTGAACAAACAGAAAAAAAGAGCCACTGACAGAATCTCAGACATTAACAGAAAACAGTGCGGTTTGGACACTTTGATGAGTAAGTACTGAGTAAAAACAAAAACAAAAACAAAAAACAAACAAACAGCAACAGCTAATGTATTTGAGGATTCACATTTTTTCATCAACTGCTGTGATTCTTGCAAAGACAATTGACTGCAGACCATAATTGTTTATTTTACTGCTGAAAAACGCAGCACATGCTTCAGTCAAACTTGGCCATCTAAATGTATTATATAAGTATAAACGATCATAATTTTAATTTCTTTTAACTTTATTTGCTTAAAAGTATAGCCAAAAGCAATGTGTGTGTATATGTATACATACGATGTGCCTGGAAGCAACCGAGCTAAGATCCTGTAGGACTTCCAGATGGCTAACCAACCGGACATAGTGGTGGTAGACAAACAGAAGAAGACGGCCGTAGTGATTGATGTAGCAGTCCCGAACAACAGCAAGACCAAGAAGAAGGAGCATGAGAAACTCAAAAAATACCAAGGGCTCAGAGAACAGCTTGAGAAGACGTGGAGGGTGAAGTTAACGGTGGTCCTAGTGGTAATCGGAGCACTAGGTGAAGGACTCCCAAGCTAGGCGAGTGGCTCCAGCAGATCCCGGGAACAACATCGGAGTGCAGTCCTAGGAACAGCTAAGATACTGCGCAGGACCCTCAAGCTCCCAGGCCTCTGGTAGAGGACCAGCGCTTGAAGGATTGACCACCCATAGGGGCGAGCGGGGAATTTTTTTTTTTATATATATAATCTATATATAGTCAAATAAATTATCTTCACAAGAAGGACCTTGACAGAGCCTTGATCTTTGACCCTCAAGATTGAATCAATTCATACTTAATTTAAATTGAATGATATGTCAAATGAAATGAAATCTGAAAAAATGTTAATATCACATCAGTGTACCTGAACTTTTCCGAATCCTTCACTTAAATTCTCCCACTACACTGAGAAACGTGTACTCAGAACTATGGCCTTAGACTTGGATCTGCAGACTACTGAGTATAGGCACACGTTAGGTTTATGCTACATCTAGTTTTCATTATGGAGCAGTCTCTCTAGTTTCAGTAAAAGTCACAAGAAGCAGAAATATGCCAGACAAATACGCTCTACAAAAACTTACTAGTAAATGGGGAAAGAAAGGGCCAAAAGCTTTGACAGTATCAGCTATCCACATTCCTACAAACAACTAAACATGAAACACAACTGAACACAGCTTTTTTTACTTGATTAATTTTTAATGAAATAATTGCACAATTGGCAATTATCAAATACTGCAGATATTTGTATTTTGTCTAATATAATTTATTAAAATATTCTTCTCTCCAACTTTTTTGATAGTCCCAATGGCAGCGTTTAAGCAGTCAATAGGGGTTTGCCTTAGTGCAAACAATTCTATGCAAGGTGTCCATCCACTATCTTTTATTGATTAACCTCTTATTGTTTGGAGGGTAACTAGTGGCTGGACTGCTCTCTCTCATCCCATTCTTCCTAAAGAACAGTTATCTCTTACAATCTTTAGGCAGAATATCTATTGGTAATCATTTTTCCAGTCTCTTCTATAGGTCTGCTACCTCTCTTTTTGCTCATAGACTAACTTGCAGCTTGCACGGCTCAACAGTAAGCTTGCACGTATCTAAACATGCAGGATCTCAAGACACTTGCTATGAAAGGTATCTTAAGATGACAAACAATTTGTTGCTATAATTACACCAACAATCTGTTTCTTTGGGTAGTCTGTCACTACTGTGTAAGTACTGAGCGGCTTAATGTAAAACCACTTTAATTTGGTGCATACTTCTTCATCAACATATAGTTTTAATCATGATTTAAGTATCCATCTTATAATAATAACTGTGGTCTTAAATGCCTATGAATTAATGTGAGTAGGTCGTCATATCAGCTCAACTTCTTCTTTCATCCCCCTCCATTGTCAGTGAACCACAGAGGCTGTTAATATTATCGGCTTTTTGACATGGCTATTAAAGATCACTGTGATTCCTATGAAACCTCATTCTTGAGGTTTTAGTCTTCTGACCACATTCTAATGCAATTTCTATTAAAACCCATTTAAGGCTGCTATGACTGAATTGTACTTAACAAGTCTGTCATCTCTGCGGCTTTATCAGCATCAGTGGAGCTGATTGAATGTGAAATGGCTCGCTGGGTTGATGAAACCCCCGACAGTGAACTTTGAGGTTTAGGGATTTGGTCTTGGTGGACAGGTGGTTCCACTGGAGAGGCAGGAGCTTGGTACAGATCCTTTGAAATCTTCTCAAGTGGAAAATATGGCTGCATGGGAGATGACAAGAGGGTCCTACTGCAAATAATGATCCAATCATTTTTATTTTTTATATTTTTTTTGCTGAACAAGTGTTGAAAGCTTCCGCAAAGTTAATTAAATCAGTTTCTGCGTTTATGGATTAGTCAGGCAGTTTCAATTTAATTATCCTGTATGTCGTTTAGAAGGCAATATCTTATCTGAGGTGTCTCTTTTTATGTTTAAAAACTCAGATGATGAAATTACCTGAAAGGTGGCATTGATTTTGATAAGCACATTTGTTTACATTTCAGTTACACTTCAACAACACTCCCAAAGACAATAATTTCCTTTGAAGTAGACATTGAAAAAGACAATGAAGTAGTGAGTTTCGTGTGATTTGTGTTAGCACTTGCTGCCTGAATTTATTTTCACTGGCTCCCAAGTTAGGTTTCAGAAAAGATTGTGGCTTTTATTTGGAAATTACATTTATTAATATTAACAGAAAAGTTTGTTTAAATGAGACACCAAGAAGTGTTAACCAGACAATCAACTTTTACAAGTTAGGAGTGTTAATAATCTTACAATCATTGTGACAGTTTCAGAAATAAGAAAATCCTAATAGAGAAATGAGGCAGGTATAATGAGTCCAAGATCCAAAAATGTTAATATGTGTCTACAGGTCATGCAGAGAAGGTTGATCAGTGAGGCATTAGAGTGAGGCTAATAGCAGGCAAAAGAAAAGTTGCCAAGATGGAGTGTGATGGGATGGAGAGCCAAATGCACAGACAGCTTGCTTTTTGTACAAACAAAATCAAACCATTTATTTAGGCTGCTAAAACCACTTAAAAATAAACTAAACAAAACAGAAAACAGCACAATTCCAACGCTAGGAATACCTGGAAAAAACTAGGAACAAGCTGGAAGCAAGCGGTCAGACTTCAAAGTACAATACAACAACAGTGACACAAACTGAGGGTTTTAATACACACAGACACAGAGGGCAATCAGAAAGGAGTGGAAACACAAGGATAACACAGCTGAAACTAATCAGAAACAAGACGAGTGAAGTACAGTATAATTAAAGTGATTTATAAATGTATGCAGATAACACTTTCATATATACACATGCAAAAGCTGTAGAGATTGCAGGGGAAAAAAATTAACGACTGCATTGGGAAGGATCATGGAGTGACTTTACCAATCGTGTCTTACTCTTATTATAAATAAGACTAAAAGTATGTATTTTTAAAAAACAAAATGGTCTGTTAGAGATGTCTTTTCCCTCTTTTAATTGAGAGTGAAAAGACTGAAACTGGGTTTAAATATCTATCTATCTTTATGTGTGTGTATATATTTATATATATATAAATCTAATATACAGTATAATTCTTGATTAAAATCTCAGTTCTAAGTAGTAGTATAACATAAAGAAAATGATCAGAACTAGTAAGGCTGCCTCTAGTGAGGCTGTCTCTCAATGACCACAATATTTATATGTAAAACAAAAGACTAGCAAAAATAAAGCTGGATCACGAGAGCACTTTCACAGAAATGGAGACTTAATGAGAAACAGGGTGAAGGCACGAAAACCCGAAACTCACGTAATAAAACATAAAAGAAAACAATAACCATGAACAGAAATCAGAGAATAAAACAAAAAACCAACCAAGAAATGATTAGTTGTAATAATTTAAAAAAAAACACTGAACACACAAGACTCCCAACATACTATTAATACCAAAAAACAGCCACAAGGTCCAGTTCTGAACACAAGATCTAGAAAACATTAAAACATGAGGAAAATAAGAAAATACACAAAAAATACAAGCAATAAAAAAAACCAAAAACAAATAATGAATATAAACTAGAAAAGAGAACTTAAAAAATAAATAAAATGTCTCAGAAGAACTGCTGAAAAAAAAACCTGCCTGGAAACATGATTGTATATACTAGAGAGAATGAAAAACTGATTGAGAACATGTGTGGCAGAAAAAAAAATTAGGGGAAACTTGGAAAGGGTTGAAGTGAAACCGACAGAAGTGCATGGAGAACAATGAGCGCAAAAAAAAAAAATAGACAACTGACTAGAAACATAAACATAACCAAAATCCAAACCAGTCACAGTGGTCATGACGTGGAGAACTACGACACAATGCCAGAGGACACCTTGTGTGCCAGCAGCTTTCACCGAATGTGAATTTCTGCAAAAACGTGGAATATATATATAACATATAAAAAGTTGTGGGGTTTTCTATTGTGCATGATGTCATGGCTTACTGTGAACTTGGTGGAACACAGCAAGAGCCAAAAAAAAAAGAATTTACTTCTAAAAATGAATCTGTTCTCTCTGTTCATACAAGCACACAAAGCTGGCAGTGTGTTCCCAGCCATTTGGACAAACCGGGGTTCAGTGGTCTACACAAGGATGGAAAGAACCAAAGATGTGGGAATGTAGTTTTGGCAATAAGAATGATTGCGAACTCTCTTTAAATGTTAAACAAACAACTCCTTATATAAATGGATTATTATTGGTTCGATTGTAATTTATGTCTAAATGATCAAACACCTAAAACACAAGAATACCACTGGAAATAACTATGGCAACAATGGTTAAGGAAGTATATGTTATGAAATGTTTTATTCAATTTTTTTTTTTTTTTAGATCTAACCATGAGCACTTGGCTGCATGTTTCTCCTTTCTGTCAGTGCTGTGCATGAACTTTAATGATCCAAGCTGCCTGTAGAAACCTTCCTTGGGCTGCTCTTTTGAGTGAACTGTCCAGTTATCTGGCATTCACTCCTTCATGACTTTGACAGGAGAGTGGAGAATACATGGAAGTGAGGTATCTTCCTGGGGAAATGCCAGACAGAGTCAACTGACCTCTAAGTTTCACACAGATCAGTGAACACAGATATTATCTGCTCACCATGCACACACAAAGGCCTGCCAACAGTTCATGTACCGGCACATCCCAGGCACAACATGCTAACACAAAGACAAATCAATCACTTGGATTGCAAGTGCACTAATGATTCTGTTGACGTTAATGAGAAAGGGGACACGCTCGTGAAGGCGACTAACGATGCCAGACGTGGCGATATCACACCAGTGCCCCTGTAACAAGCCATCATGTCAGAGAATGAGTCATAGATTAACCTGTTTTTTTTATGTGAACTGAAGTGGAGCAGTGCCTGTTTCAAGACTAAAATGCCAAATGCAAAACATAACACCTTTAAAAACACATCTGCACCAAGTGTCTAAGGTTGCGTATATACTGGAGCTTGTCCTAACTCGAAAGGTAAGCCCAGCATCTCAGACAGATTAAATATTTCCCCTATAACCTGAGCCACATTTTTAGATACCATGTTTGCTAAATATTGCATCAGCTCAAATTTCTATTGTTTATTCTTTATAGTTTCCCTTTTTTCAAGATAATCTAATTTGTTTAGTAGTACTTCAATGCATCTCCATTTAATATGAAACCTGAGCCAAGAAGCAGTTAGATTCTAACCAAGGGGGGAAAGCCAACCATAAGCACTAACTGTCAACTGAAGTCTATAAAATGAGATTCATTTAAACTGAGCTACAAATGTTCCAGCCTCATGCCATCGTACTTCTGAGGAAATTCACACCAAAGCACATGTTCGAAAAGTCAAGCAATAGCTGCAGATGTATTTTTTTGGGTATTTTGTTCAAAAGCCATGTACATAATCTGCTTTAACAGGCTCCATTCTTCTAGTTTAAGACTTTCCACTAAATGTTGGATGTTGGCTGCAGGGATTTGCTCCAACGCTGATGCTCTGTAAAGGCCAGTGAAGTTCTCATATGACTGGAGGCATGCTACTAAAACTTTTATTGTAACATGAAGGTCTTCAGTCATTAGAAGTAAGGCCTTACAGCATGAAAAACAACCCTGGTCTTAAAGCAGACAAGAGGATGATGGTATGGTAGTCTAATAACCTACTGTGATAAGAGGACATGTTTTACTATCATCCTGCAGATCAATGAAATTTTAGCTTATACTTATGTCTGAAATAGATGTAGGCACAGACAGAGAAAAGCACATATTTATGAGTAGAAGAAGAAAATAAAATGTTAATTGGATAGGAGTCAGACTTATTTGCATTGCAGGCTTTGGTTTCCAGCTCACTGGTAGCCTCAAATATAATTTAGCATCCTCCAGCTGATTGCAAATCTGGGATCTGGTTTCCTTTCTATATCTAAATATTAATAGTCTCCATTACATGAAAATTACTTTCATCTCCGACTCACATGGAGGGATTAGATTTTAATCAAGGCATTAAATATGACTTTCTATTCCTGCAGATGGGATATGATGGCAGGCAGTCAATTAGTATCATGCTCCGTTTGCGGTCTCACAGTGAAGCCTGATAAAGTCTTTGTTATTACAGAGAAGCTGTAAGAGCATAAACAAAAAGACAAAGTGACATGTGGGAATGAGGCAACATAATGATGAGCTTCTGTCAAGGATCACTGCATCAATAAAACAATAAAGCAAAAATATTTGCTGAATTAATAAATTCTGAGCTGAAAACTGCAATTATGGAGTGTTTATGTTCTTCAGCTCACACAACTAAAGATTCAAACTGGTAACACCATCTGCTCCAAAATAGCAATATTCTCAAAATGATACTAAATTGGAGTCAGTCTGTTGTACTTTTGGCTGCATTACTAGTCTGCTAATCAAATAAGCTTTTGTGGAGCTTTTTTAGCCAAGAAAATTAAACTAGTTTCTTTTCTTAAAATATGGCAGTGGCTAAAAATGTTTTCAGCTTACTTAACTTAATTTGGTTTATTGTTATAGAAGAAAACTTTTACAGTGTGCCAGTAATTCAAAATGCAAGAGAGAAAAAAAACAATTTTTATTTATCTATTGTTTTTTTTTCTTTTTCTGTGAGGCTGCTGCATTGTGGCAGCAGGCTAAGCAAGTAAGTCCAGACATCCCTCTCCTGAGCTCCTTCTGGGGGACTGCCAGGCCAGATGAGATATATTATCTCTCCAGCATGTTCTGGCTCTACCCAGGGGGTTTACTACCAGCTGGACTTGGCCAGAAAATGTCCAGTGGAAGCCACCCAGAAGGCATCTTAATCAGATGTCTAAGCCACCTAAACACACTCCTTTCCAACGTAAAGGAACAACAGTCCTATTTCAACCTCCCTTAAGATGTCTAAGGTCCAAATATTACTTCAAGACAAGACACAGTAAACAAACACATTTGAAAATACACATGTAATCCTACCCTACAAACTAATCAGCTATTGTTTAGAGGTGAAAGGCAGATACCATTGTTGCCCAGTAGTCACTGCTTTTTGTATAAAATCACAGTATTTTTTTAAGTCTTAAAAAAACAGTGAAGTGCTGAATTAAATAGAAATTCTTGGCACAACCACAGTCTGGTGTTCGGTGAGTGTCCTGACTCTGTAGCAGCGGTTCACACCCACATTTGCTCCTCCAACCACATGCAAGGAGAACTTTTTTTTTCCAGGTGTGAGTTGTACTCGTTAACATGGTAAGTTTCTCACTAGTGTGTCTTAAAGTGTGTTGTGGATATTCTGTGTGTCAACGTGGTTCAGCTCCAACGTTCTCGTTCTCGTTAAACCTCTCTCTTTCAACGACGCACCTTTTTAACAATAATTTGGTGTCAGGTTAACTAGTGATTCTAAATTGAGCACAGCTGGGAATGTGTGCATAAATAGTTGAATATACTCTAGTATCCCTCTCCCTGAGACCCTGAATTGGATTAACAGTTAAGAAATGGATGACGGAAGTTCTTTTTACTAAGTTATTCCTAACTAAATATCATGTTAGGTTAACCTTCCAACTTGTTTGAAATATGCTTCATATATTTGTCACTAAGACTTTGGATGGATTCCATTATCTCTATTCGGCTGTTGTTTTTCTGGCTCACCACAGTAATCTTTAGAGGTGTATGATGTGCTCTTGAAATTCGCAGGGTGTCAGTTTGAACCCGTTAGCCGTACATTTCTTTTAGATTGCACAGTGAAACACAAAAGAACTAAAGTGAATCCTCATAAAGAGCAGAAAAATAAAGATATGTAAGACTTAATTATATATGAATGGGATTTTTTAAATACATCATTTTAGTTTATCAGCAACATTTCTATTAAAAAATCACATCCTCGTTGCAATACATTAACTGCAGTATAGGAAAATTTCTTTTCAACTACAGTTATAAATAGTTAACAATAATTAATTCACAGACTGTTTTAATTGTATTCTATCTAGTTTCTTTAATTATTAAATGTAGATGTACATCAATCCGATGTTTGTGTCTGTGTGGTGGGGTCTTTTTCTCAAAAAGACTGCAAATGTGATCTCGTGATTAAAGAACAGATGGGTTCCCTGCGATATCAGATCAGTTAGAGATTATGCAAAACAAATATATGATTTGTGGAGATTTTTCTTTTCTCTAATATCTGCATAGATTGCATCAACATTCATTAAGCATAGAGGAGTGGTCTGTTTTTCTTACAGTAAACGCTCCTACAAAATACAAACATTTAGAGTCAATAGCAAGGCTGGCTAATTATTGTAAATGTTTTAGTATCACCACCAAATTTTATCAGGTTATATTTCACTTTTTCCTTTAGGTGTAAAATCACAGCAGTAAAAATAAATGTTGGTTGAATACACTGAAAATGTATACTTCTGAATAAAAAAGGTTCTAAATACTAGACTGTGTAGAACTCCTGCAGAAAGCCAGGATTGGGTCATCGCATCACACTTGTGATGACAACAACCTCGGTTTTACATGGGTCAGTAGCTTCAAAAAAGGGGATGTTAGAATAAAAGGAGTAGTTGCAGTTCATTTATTATCAAATTAAGCTATAGATTTTTTACCTTTTTTTTTTAAAGAGTTTAGGATAATATCAAGTTCCTTCAAGGGAAAAATACAAAATAACTAGCTTTGGATGAAAAGTATTTGTCCTAAGATATAATTGTACAGTCAACCAAACTAGATTAGAAGTTCGGGATCATTAAGACATTGCTCATATTAGTAAATTCTGAACTAAGCTAAAACTTTTTGCCTAACCAGGTTTTTTATTAAGCAAGTCCAAATACGGCTCAGCACTGTGGGGATTTGTGCTGTTTACCTGGAAATTCAGGCATTTAGATTGTCAGTGCTTTTATTTTTTTTCTGCTGTGCTTTGAAGCTTTACAGGATCTCACATAGGACCAAAGTCTATTGCTGCAGAATGCTTATTGATAAAGCTGTTTAATACAGAGAACCATTTAACACTTGTCCTATGTCTTATATTAATAATTTTCTATTACTTATTACTTTATTATGACCATTTTGCTACTCATGTATTAATGAAAATGTTTTAGTTAAAGAAAAATTAACTCAGTAAAGCAGTGAAGTAATGGGGATGGATATTGGGACATACTATCTTTTTGTGGAGGTTTTATAATATCTGACAATCGTGCAGACGAAATTGTTATTATGTGCCTCATAAGCAGTGATGTGCACACTTCACAGATAACAAGAATCCATAGTTATATGGGGTTTAGATAAAAAAGAAGAACAACCAGTGGCATTAAGAAAATAAAGCAATTAAAGCGATGGAACTGTCGGGAAACCCAATGTAATTCTACCTTTATTCCTTAGTGTGCTTAATGTCATTGGATCAGTTTCCAAAACACTGGATCTAACATCTTGGGCAATGCAATTCTGTAATATGTTATTAGAATTTAAAATTCAGAAGAACTAGTCCTTAAGACTTCTTAGAACTAGTAAATCCTCTAACTAAATAATTTTTTCTCATGCTGTTATGCCAGTGTTACCCTTGGAAAACAGTGGGCATGGTTATGTTGTGTTCAGGCACCGACGTGACTAACGATCACTTTTACTGAAGACAACGCTTGCAGTTTGACCACATCCATCCCAGGGATGGCCCTACAGTCCCTGCTGGTTAATATAGCACTGGGTTTATGTTTGGAAGACATTACATCAAGTTACATGGAGGAACATGTTTTTTTAAATGAAAAAAAATAAATAAAATAAAAACCCATGCTGGCTAAACACTCCACTCCTGAAGGCCTATCAGTACAATTAAAGGGTTTAATTGGGTCCAAATGACATAAATTCCATCAAAGGGGGAACAACAGGCTTGTCGGTGAAGACACTGACCTACACCTACATCAGTCCTCTAAGTGGACAAGGAAATAGTATAATAAAAACAGTTGCTTTCCATGGTTACCTGCCTGTGTTTGTGTTTGCAGGCAGTTGTAGTCTCATGTGAGTGTTCATAGAACAAATCATGAAGTGTCTCCAGAAAAAAGGGTATAAACACACCTGACATTTGAACTAGAAACTGAAGTTGGTACAAAACTATGTTTAGGTAAAGACATTAAGCTTTGAGAGGAAGTACACCATTTTATAGTGTTACACCTCAACTAGAAAACTCGGGCTCTTTTTAGCTTACCAGGGTGCCTCAATAACAGCTTGTACAAAACACGATGTTTGGGTTTTCTAGGGAAGGACTGTCTCCTGAGACCATACGCCTCACAAACCTCTATTTTGTGTTACTACACTGCACACCGAAAGGCAAACAACTTATTTGTTAAAAAGCTGTGCGATTGGCTTCATATCTCCAGGGGAATCCTGAATAGATTTGGCTTTTAGGTTCATATTCAGAATTATATTTGTTGTAACAATTACTGCAGGAGACCTCATGTGTCACCCAAAAGTCTCTTATATGCATCTGCATGGGTACAAGGTCACATTGTGTCCATGTAAAACTGCCAGGTAGTTCTACGCTGGGAGTTTTTGGAGATGGTATTGAATGACATTTAATAACATCCATGTAATTACCTTGAAACTGAAGGTCATAAAATTGTTAAATCAAGCCAGCCTCTTTCAAAAGCTGAATGCCATTTGTTTGTTTTACATCTCAGAGCTTTATAAACAGACCGACCTCCCTTATTGACTGACATGCTTTATTAGTTTCAATTCTTTCATGCTTCTGGAGTAACATTTAGTTTAATCACCAGTTATCTACAGTGGCACACACAAAAACACAATGGCATCCTCTGAGTTTATGTGCAATTATAAGAAGCCCATTTTCTTGCTGTTCAGCAGGGGAACAAAAGAAACCCGAGCACTTAGATATTTGGTTCAGGAGACGCAACAATAATAAAAATGCAAAAACACAAGCTGCTGTGCTTTGCCGATATGGAAATGCTTCCCATTAACTGCAGTTTCCATTCAGCATCTCTGGGGAGAACAAAGGATAATCAAACCTTACACAGGGCTGTTAACTTCAAGCCTCTGAACCAAGACAAACCTTAAGCCTATAAAGGTGTGGCGTGTCGGAGTGGAGGCCCACTGTGAAAACAAATATTGAGCATAATTTTGCTGCTCAGTATTATACCCTACCCTCCAGCAATCTTTCATATGAAATCAAATTTGCGCTCTGATTAAATTTCCTGCATGTTTTCTCATTTGCATAATCACAAACAAAGCTCTAATGGCTACGAATGAAAACACATGGTAATCTGTGGGTCTAAGGCAAACAGGGTGTTTTTGGTACAACAACAACAACAAAAAATGCATGTTGCAAGTGCACAACTCATTTTCATACTGAGTGATTCAGCATTTATCTTCATTACAGCAATCAATATGACAAACTGGATTTTTCAGGAATTCCTGCAAACCTATTATGTATTGTTTCAATTATCGATATCTTGCTCCCTAAACATAAAGGACTAGAGGAACATTTTTACAAGAGTATTACTGAGGCTTTTTGATTGTGCATAGGCCTGGATTACAGTTGGAGGGAATATCTGCGTCTTAAGTATCTTTGAGCAAGGCATTGCAATGATTTATCTATAGCAGCAGCTGCTCCTAGCAGTGGAGTCGGAATATGCAGAAAGCTTTCCTCATGTGAATGCTTCATGTAATCCTCCCCCTCCATATTCACTTTTCAAGGCCACTGCAGAAACTTTCTTCATAAAAGAAACCCCCAAAAACCAAACATCAGACAAGAAAGCGTTAACAGACAGCCACAGTTCACAGAAATATGTGTTCTCTGATTTAGCTTACAATGTTTTGGGCATCATATCAGATTTAAAACATGCCTCAGTGACACATTTAAATTATTACTGGCTGTATGAGCAGATGCAACAGGGGAGAAAAGGCGAGAGTTTTTTTTTTTTTTTTAATGCATTCCACAATGTCATCAATCATTCATTCATCACGGCAAATGTGAACTGCGCTCCAAATGTGACCAATCTTGTTCGGTTTGCTAAAATAAAAGGCTGGATTATAGCACAGAATGTTGATGATTATAATTATGAAGCATTTAATCATCAGTGGAAGATAAGCACTTTAATGTTCTATGAATCAGACATGATCATGTTCCCAAATTCAGCAAAATGCTCGTTTGAGCCGAATTACATCGGATTACATTAAACTCAAAGTGAATCCACAGACGCATACACACAAAGTAAAAATAAATGAAAAACTAAAAAAAAACTGACAGACTGAGCCTCATATTGCTAATGAGCCTGTGCAGAAAATATGATCAGATCATTAAAACAAAGTGTCTTCCTCAGACAGCCCCCGCTTTTCCTGATGATCCATGTGTTTCTCCCTATCAAGTGAAAAAACTCTTACACAACAATCACTTAGTCAGTGTGATTCCTAAATCAATTTGCAGCCATAGCCACCCTGCTGAAGTGATGCATCATTCCACTGCTAATCTCGCTTGCTTCTCCAATACAATCAAGCAACCTTGAGGCGCCCACAGAATTAGCTTTACTTAATGGATGAGTATTAATCCCTCTTAGTCACAACAAAATTAAGGAATAATGCGCCCATGAATATTTCAGTTACACTGCAGCAACACAGGAATCTGCTTGCACAGTCTGCCCCGACTTGCAAAAAAAAAGAATTGCCAATTAAATTCATTATTAATGCTTCATGATAAAATTCATATCTAGCTCCAGCTGAATGGGGGCTCGGGACTGAAAATTCAATGACGAGTCAATACCATTTCAACTGAAGTTGCTGAACACATAGAACAGTGAAAAAAAATGGCCTCTAAAATACTGCAGCTCATTGAACTGTGCCTTTTCTCTGCTCCTAACACGCCTGTCTCCTTAGCTCGTGCATTCTTATTATATCCCTTAAAAATAGATGTGAACCTTCCAAGTCAGTGAGTTCCTGCAGCCTCCCCCTGGAAGTTTTAATTAGAACACCAGTCACTCGTGTTATCGTTGTTTCAAGAGGGCTGCTTCCACATTCCTGAGCTGCCCACTTCATCACAGGATCAGAGGCCTGCAGTGAGTGGACTGTTTAGGACAGCTGCCTCATATTTACTCTGGATTTCACCTCAAGAGTAAGAATCTAGATAACTTATGTTACTGTTTGTGTGTTGAAAAATACACTTGCAGCATTGTTAGAGGTCTGTAGATTTTGAATAAGTGGGATTTTTTTTTTTGATATTTCAGCTAAACTGATTACTACCTCAAGACAAAACTCAAAACGACTTCAATAAACATTTTAATAAACATGAAAACAGAACCAACAATGCTCAAAAAAACCCCAAACCAACTTCGCTTTAAAAGGGTTACAGCGATAATAATCTTGTCTTTATCGAAGCGGCAACCTCCGGGGCTGAAAAATTAAGCCAGTGCACACTGACCCAGATGTTTCTCAAATGGTTCGTCGAAGTTGGCTCACAAAATGAATCAGTCCCCACAGAATCCCATGTTCTATATTCTCAACTTTATAGAAAACATTGACACAGACTGGAGCAAAAATTGATTTCTGGTCTCATTTTTTTAGGGCTCAAAATTTGCATTATTTGGAGCATGCCTAGTTTGAGTAAGTATGTCCAGACTAGACCAACAGATGTTCTTTATGCCTCACCCTGTACACTTCAAATCACTGAACCAAACCTTTTACTTTGTTTGCAGCGGTGTGCCTTTTAGAGCATTTTAATGTATTTATCAAACAAACAATATGAACTGATGTTTGGTCAAGTGTAGTAACAGCCTGTCCAAAAACTGTGCTCCAGTATTTGTGAAAGAAATTCTATTTTATTTTCTTTCATACATTACACTAGATGTTACAAGTACTGTTGCGGGTATGCACACATCCAGTATTCATACAGACAACTTAGCATTCGACCCTCACTTGGTCACTCGAGGCTTAAAAAATCCATGATGGTAGTGGCTTAAATGTTAATGTCAAAGCTTCAAAATAAGGGGTTCACGCATCAGTGAGTTACCTGATGGTTTGGTCTTTCATCTACTTATGTCTTTACCCCTCTGCAGGTCACGCCATTTGAATTTTTTGTGGTTAAAAGAACAAAAATTATTTTTGTTGTTAAAGTAAAATAAGCAGGGGAAAAAAACACAAGGAAAGGCTTTCGGGAACCACGGCTCTCTTGGAAAGTGATACTGCTGTTATAATTTTTATGTCTGTATTTTTACGTGCCACTCAGACAATTGCCTTCTTCAAAGTTCATTGTATTTTCCAAGATGAATTCTACACAGCATGGACAAACTGAAAGCTTAAATGGCTTAATTAGACTAACAACAACCATAATGAGAATAACAAAAACTTTGGTAAGTTCATAATAACATTTGTCATATATTGTCACATGTTCTACAGGTTATTCATAAACCAACATCTAAGTAATGTGCTTTATTTGGCTAAATACTTTTTTTTTAAATCCCCCAAAATGACCAAACTGATGGAGTTTAGTTGTGCAATTGTTTAGTTGCTCTCTGAACATAACCATAGCCGCCTCAGGATTCACACTACATAAACGGCATCTGGATTTAGTGAAAGATAATTGGTGACTTTCATCCTCCAGCCAGTAGCCATCATTATTGTATTTGTTTTGTACTGTCATTCATACCGGGGAGAGAAGTAAAAGGTATTTTGGTTCACATGAACTGACCTGCAACTGCATGATGCTGCCCCCTGTTGATAAACTGATCTACATGTTGTGTTTACAGCATGACTGTGAAATGATGTGTTGCTTTCCTAGAGCAACAAAAGATTTTTTTTAATCTACTAAACGTTTTTTTTTTTTAATTTATAATCTTCCAACTAAACGGGTTTTGATCTGGACATTAGACATTTTCTGCAGAACTTTTTTTTTATTTATACAACAAACAGAAATGGTTGTGAGCAAGTAGAAAATACTTTAGTGACGAAAAACAAAACACAGGATTATTATTAACCACTGATCAGATGAATTTAAATGAACCACTGTATGTTAGTTTGTTCAGGAACTGTAAAACCTGACAACGTGGAAACATGGGAGAGTTAATAGGTTTTCCTCATATTGATTCAGTTTTAACACAACAGCAAGCATCAGCCTTGGCTATTTCTCCCATGGACTGTAGGAGGATGGCTTCTGCAAGAAACAAAGGGCCCATGCTCTTGGCTCACAACGGGTTAAGTTGTGTAAAACGCCGAGTTGGCGTTGATGGTATTCGCACAATCTGATTAACGATATCGATTAATGAAATACGTAGGATTGTAATGTTTTAGTGCGAAGGGAAACGAAACTCCGAGTCGAAATTGATTAGAACTGGCGCTGAAATAATGTAATTACCCAGGCTTTGTGCACGAAATATTTTCTCTGCGCACTTGTTCACATCATTAAGTATTAAAAACCTATTTTAAATGAAAGTTGCCGACTGCCTTCATTGCAGAATAATGATTGATAGAAGGGAAAACGCCAGCCTGGAAGGAAAAAAACAAATCTGTCTAACTGTAAATTTGAAGAAAGCGAGCTTGCTTTCGACCTGATCAGGAACTTGGTTTTCAAGGGAGAGCGCCCCGCCCTCTTGGTACTTATAACCAGAAAGCCTGTTTGCAGGACGCTCAAACATAACAGGAACACTGGAGACCACATCGCTGTACATGAACCATACCTGGAAGAGAACTCTGGCTACAAAGACTTTACGGATTACGCTGTCTGTTTCGCCTTTTTACGGCAAGCAAACGAGCAGAAGTGGCCATGGATTTTCTCAATCACAACTATCTGAATGCGCGCAGCCCATATGACTATACTTTTAATTTCTGGAACGACTATCTTGGGCTGACGACGTTGGTTACGAAGAATAATAAGCTCAGCATGCCTCAAAATCCCAACTCCATCACCGAGTCCCTGAAAGCGACTCTGGGCTTGGACGATTCCCCGGCGTGTCCGTGCATAATCGCGGGTGCCGTTGGAGAAAGCGGGCACCTGGATTGTTGCTGCCCGTCCGGGAGCCCCCCACCAGCTTCCATCCTGGACTTGAAAGAGCGTTTCTCGATACTGAGCCCCTTCCAAAATCAGCTCGGCGTCCAGCTGCCGGAGCGGGAGGTGGGTTTTGGTGGGAACTTCACTGGGTTCGATCTATTCGGCATGGAGAAGAAGATGCGCAAACCCGCTTCCAGAAGCAAACAGGAGCCGAAAATCTGCGTCTTCTGCCGAAATAACGGAGCGCCCGAGGAGGTGTACGGCTCCCACGTCCTGAAGACTCCGGACGGCAGGGTTGTGTGCCCAATTCTGAGGGCTTATACCTGCCCCCTTTGCAGTGCCAACGGGGACAATGCTCATACGATAAAATATTGTCCACTGTCAAAAGACCAGCCATCCCAGCGACCATTAAAGGGTGGGAGGGCTGTGGGTGGTAAGAGGATGAAAATATTTTAAACAAACGAGACTATAAAGTCAAATAAATTGCACTGAACAATTTCGAGATGACTGTTTTGATTTCGGCTCTAGCCTTTATCCCAGTTTCATAAACATTGATTTTATCTCTTTTGTTTCTCTTAAGATCTCTTATATTTTTATAGTTCCTTTATCCACATAGAATAATTTTATGCTTTATACATCGGATTTATTTTTCTTTATAGTCTGTAGTTATTTTGAGTGTGGGTATAAGTACGCATATGTATCAATAATCACAAAGTGTGAATAAATACAAAAAAAAATCAATAAAAAGTATTTTGGTCATGTAGGGAACACACTGACATTGGCAAAGTGGATGAATGTCATAGCCTTTTTCTACCAAGTATTTTTGTATGGTGAGCTAAGCTTGCCTCGATTTTCTTTCACGTCTTAGAAACCAAAGTTATGTTTGCCATTAAAGAAGCTCAAGAATGTGTCATTAGTGAATACTTGTGTGAGTCTGACTGGAGGAGGAACTCTTTGATCCCATCTGCCTGCCTAAAAACTCTACAACATATTTTCCAACTTGCTGTAAAAGTTGACATTCAATCTGCAAGGCAGGAAGAAAAAGAAGAAGAAGGGGGGGAAAAAAAGACAATGTGGCCTCTGTTTAGGGCTCATACTCTCTGGGGAACGTTCTAATCAGTTGTTGGAAAGCCAAACCTCTGTCCTAATAATATGTGATGAGACAGTTACCCGATTTCACATTTAACGAGAAATTTTATTCAATACGTTTTTATGTTTACATTCCCGAATAAGGGTGACACACTGGATTTCTTTTCTCTGTCAGGTCTCTCTTTCTTGATGGTGTTTTTGTTTTGGTTTGCCCTCACAATGTATTCACCAGAGAGTCTCGTGGGCATGTCTGCTTTGCATTATGAGTCCCACTTACCTTTCATTCTGTGTCGGGGTGAAGAAAATGGCAAATGAATGTTCGCAAACAACATGTTATCCCATTATGTTTTGTTTTTTTTCTGAAGAATCCCAAAAAAAGATGCAAAAATGTTGTGAATGTATGATTGAAAGTGTCACTTGCAGGACTGCACATTTCTGACAGTTTTGTTTACCAAAGGAATACAATTAAATTGAAGAAAAAAAAAGAGAAAGATTTGCTGTATTGTGTATAAAGTGATGTTTATTCAGTATTTTAACATTACAAGTGACTTCAGAGGGCGCTACCTCAACAGGATTTTGTACTTACACGTAAAAATGTCAACAGCAGTTTATTGATATAGTGCTGCCATTTATAATAAGGGTTTTGATAGGTATTTTTGATCTTTGTATAACATAATTGTATTTTCATTTTGTTGCATTTAACATAATGGAAGTAAGTTTCCAAGAAGCTATAAGCATTGCTCGCCAAAGGGTGAGACTGTCTGTAAATAGTGATATACCCATACTTTTTAAAGTTTAGTTGTTCAATGTTGAATTCTTGAGAGTGTGCAAGAGAGTGGATATTGAAAAAAAGCTGACAAAATTTGCCACTTTTAACAGAGGTTTTTTGGATTAAATGGTTAAGAGAAAAAAGAAACACTGTTGAACTTTGTTATTTATATTTTACCACAATTTCCTGTATGCTGCTGTGCAGAATAACAACATATAAATACACTAGAGAAATAAAAACATATGAAATATTTGGACCTATGTGGTTGTGTTCTCTAATCGGTTTAACCTTTTTTAAACACTAAGGTTTTTGTTTGAGTCTCAGGTTTATGATTTAGTGATTCCTAAACTAACTTAAATCAAGCAGGGGGTGGGGGGGTAGAGGGGCTTGACTAGAAACAAAGAAATGGCTTTGCTTGGCCTAATTGGCCAGCTAGCTGACTGTCTCACTCATGAACTAACACAGAGCCTGTGTGTAGATCACAAACGCCCTTCTTATGTTACATTTACTACTTTGCATTTAATACACCTAACCTTTGCTTTTTGGATGAATTCGGACCGATCTGTTGCTCTCATATCTTAAAGATTTGTTTCTGAAAGGCAAACAGTGTGCCATGGGTTGTTCACAGTTGTTTAGGGAGGTCTTCCCACACAAGAATGTCTTGGCTTATGCCTCACCATTCAAACAGATCATGTTTGTGCTGAAGTGGATTGAATAGCTGGCCCTCCCAGCCTTCTCTGCCTGCCATCTGTGGAATGGCTGCTGTGAACATATTATGTAGCTCAAAATCAGGCAGGATGCCTTGCTGCCTTGCTCCTTGTTTATTGGGAAAAAAAAAAATCACGGCTGTACACAGTTGTGCAGCTGTGAGTGCTTCTGATTTACTCCAACAGCTTGGTTTGTTACAGATGTTCTGTAAACGATGGAAATGTACTAAAATCATGATGATTTCATGAATCGCCCTACTGTCTTTCGTCTGTCTCACCAGCCAAACAACCTTAGACACTCATAATTGCTCCTGATGCTAAGCATACAAACATATATTAGCCTGAAGCATTTGTCTGGTGTCATCCACATCTTGGCAGTTGCTCCCTCCCCTCCTCCCTGCTTCCCCTCCTCTGTCTTCCCCTCCTCTGTCTTCATGTATCTCCAGCTGAGGCTGTGGCATTAAAAATGGATGACTACTAAGTGCAGCAGGGATTTATCTCAGTGAGAAGAGTGGTGAAAAAGCCTGGCGGGCTAGCATTTCATGCAAACACAGTAAGCTAACAGGTCTTATTTCTACTATACTGCAGCTTCCATTAGCTCCTCTGCAGAAAGGCCCCATGTAATCTAGTTAGTTCAACCATTTATGGGATATGTATCTTTCATGATTATATAATTCCCCTTAGTTGGCTGTTTTTTTTTTCTTTTTTTTGGGGAGGGGGGTATGCAATATAGAGATCAGATATGAAACAGCAAAGCCTGGCCAGTGACTAGATATTATTTGAATAAATACAGTATGAGAGATGAGTGAGGGAAATGTTTTATTTAAAAGGCAAAGACGTTTTGCAGCTGTTGACTTAGAGTCTCCTTCACCATGAATGAGGCAACTGGATCCCCTTTGGCATGTGATGAAGATTTAGCTAATGCTTTGCAGCAGTAGTTAGCCTTTGCTGTTAATGTGATTTAGAAGAGTCATTAACTCACATTGCTTCTCATCATGGTCTTCTTAGTCTGATGTACCATCTAAGCCCTCTTAGATGGGATGAGATACAACCTTCAGCATTTAGTGCACAAAAAATGCCTGTAGGCAATCAAACAGTTGCACCTAATAAGATAGAAGTGACTTTATCTAGTATTATCAGTGTTTAGGTTTGTGCCCTTTTTATTTTTACCTGCAGCAGCCTTCTTCTTAATGTTGCAAGTCGCATTTGAACGATTAGCACTGATTTATAGATTTTGTACATTATGAATTTGATATTTTTCATTTTTTATGAATTTTTTTTTTATATATGGTCCAAGTGACACTGGTTGGAGACTGATCTAGATAGGTGTGGTTTTGTTTTGACTTCAGGTGTCAAATATTAGATTTTCTCATGCACTTTAGGCGATTGTAAGTCCCAGACATGTCATGATGACATGTGACATGTCACGAACCTGTCCAGCTGTTACTGGGCGAAAGACAGGTTACACTCTGGACAGGTTGCTAGTGTATTGCAGGGCAAAACAGTGATCCATTTGAACAGAATTTAAATTACTCAGTGAGTATATAATAAATTAAATGATGAGTAAATAACTAAATAATAAATGATCAAATGTATATATATAATGAACAAATTTTTCCATTGTAAATTAGTGTATTTTTATATTATTTTTTAGAAATTAGAATCTTAAGATTTGTCTTAAAAATTTATTTGACATATCGTTTTCTAATGAGACCAACTGCAAAAAATGTCATAATAGTGTAAGACCTTTGCTCGTATACAAACTCACTAATTTATACAGGGGCAAGGCAGTATGTGTGCTTCTCCAGTCAGGACAAAGCAAACACTCAAATGTCTCGGCTAAATGGCCTGATGGCCCATTTGCATAACAGACTTCTCTTTCGTTGACGCATATCACAACAGTGTGGAACAATAAGTTACAGATCTACAGAATACATTTATGGGTACAAGGCAACAAGGATGCTCCTGTTGCCTAGCAACTCATGGAGATAAAATTGAACAGCAGTTGAGCATGAAAGTTATTCCATACATTGAGGTAAAGAAAACACCTTTCACCCTTAAAGTTAATGGTTTATTAATGATTTGATGCGGGTTTGATTTTAAAACTGGAAACAAGATCCTTAAAAAATTGCAAATTGTGTATTTTTTAAACACATTACTACCTCCTTTGGTGATAAAGGGTATTACAAAAATATTCATACCTTTTTTTGTAACGCTTTCTATAAGCTGCTGGTGTGGAAAAATCATAATGGCATGCATGGTGTTGGTGAACATTGCAATCATGGCTATTCACCGGACTTTATTCCAGCTCTGTCCCACTGAAGGGCAGATTACAGCTTTGATGCTGTAATTACAATTTCACAAAGGATTCATCTAAAATCAAAACTCATTGCTTTTTAAGTGAGGGGGACAGGTTATTAAGTTTCTTTCTCAGCATGATCAGCTTACATCTCAGTGGCTGTTTCATGGGTGCAGATGTACTGTCAGTTGAAATAATCCTCCAAGTGTGTGGTGCAGGGATCTGCAGAGCAAAAGAACAATAACTGATACTAGTACTCTTTCAGCTGTCTTAAAAAATGGTCAGCTTTTAAAACAAGTATTGTTCTGTCTGTCTTTAGTCACAGCTTATGATAAAATGGTGGTATTTAGATATTTACGTTTGGGATGACTGACTAATAAATGACATCCAGACTTCAAATAATTTCTGCTACCATTCATTCCTCCCATTGCAATTATGAACTGCAGCAGTGTAGGCGTATCTTTTAAACTGTTCCAATATTAAATGCATCCCACTAAGCCCTTTATCAGAGGAGATAATCAAAGCTACTTGATGTGTCAGAAGGAGCAAACATGCTGCCATACCTTATCAATTAATCAGAGAAAAACCTTTTCAAAAGATTTAAACAACAGTAACGTTTTTTCCTACCAGAGCATTCATTCTTTATTATTTTTCTTTTGGTGGGATTTATCTAGATTTCATGCAGTGCTATTAACTGCAGTTGCTTAATAGTATTTTGTTATTTGTTCTCTGCTGTAGTGCTGTCTCAGTGCTGTCATTATACCACTTCTGAATCATTGAATTCAGGTCAGCAGGTTTCAGTGGGAAGTTTGTAGTGGCAATTAAATGTGTTCTGAGAATGAAATTGGTCTGTAGTTGTTCAAGTCACATACACAGCATATTTGTATTGCCCCTTTTTGTTTGAGTTTATATGATTTTTTTAGGCTGCCTGATTAACACTGGACTGCAGAAATCCTCTTCTTCTTCTTCTTCTTCTTATCAATAACGCCTTTGTCTATAAAATAAATAATCTGATGAATTAAGTAAAATTTTACCAAATTGCCTTTTTTCCGTTAGCAATAAATACACAGTTGATACAATGTCCAATATTATCCTCTAACAAATATGTGCAAAGTTTAGTAAGCAAACCAATGAAAGACAAATTAGGTTTATGATGATATTAAAGACATTAAAGATCTTTTAGTAAAGGGAGGACTTGAGTGAGGAAAGTGTTATGACTCTGGTGGTATCTTGGAGTGCTTGTCACCAAGTTATAACAAATTGGCAGGTGACATAAACTAAGCTTAACTCTTCAGTTGGTCTTCATGTGACTTAGACAATGTGTTAATTCAGACAGCACAACATCAAGCTGGCTGCACAGAGTATTTTCTGATTAAACAGACTTACAGCGCAGTAATGTTGCTATACTAAAATTGTCCATTAACATAGCATGTTTTGACGTCGCTGACCCATGTGATCGCAATGTTGAAGGCAGATAATAAGTTACAGAGAATTCATTTATTGGTTCCATCATTTTCCAGAATACCCTTGCAACGAGGATGATCCTGTCGCCTAGCAACTCCTGGAGATAAAATTGGACAGCAGCCAAGCGTGAAAGTCATTCCATAGAGTGAGGTAAAAGAGGATACCATCTTTAGCCTTCATATTATTGCCTATTGGGTATTTGGTGCCCTTTAATGCCAAAAATTATAATTAAAAAACTGAAAATTGCATTTAGAGACAGATCTAAATGAAACCAGAAAAAAATGACCAAATGAACCTCAAAATAAAAATAAACCTCAAAAATAAGATAAAAGAAATGCATCCCTTCTGATATATTAAACTAACCTTGTGAGTGCAAGGTGTGACGATTTCACTCTTCAGTCATATACTTTATCTCTTTTTTGCAATTGTTGTCAGTGGATTAGAACCTTGCTTTAAATGCCAAATATACGATTACAAAGCTTTCAAAATCTGTTTGCCAGAGCACTGCAAGACACTAAAGTGCATTTGTCAGTGTTTAATTTGGTGTATTGCCTAAATGTGCTTTAAAATCTGCTACAAATAGAATATGATGCTCTAGCTGACATAATATTAGGGCCAGGGACAACAATTATTTAATATGCTTTGCACCATTTGCTCCAAAACTTGTCAGCTTTAATACTTCAGAAACATGAGGTGATGTGTCACAGATGAATCAGAGTTTCTGCTGGCCCAGTGTGTATCTATCACATACTTCTTTATTTTGGTGTAAATTGAAGTCACGGACAGTTTCAAAGTACTTTTCAAGAACTTGGCTGCCTTTCATTGTAGATATACTTTATTGGAACATTAATACTATTTACTAGACTATGTCTGAAAACAATTGATGACACCATTTTGAGACCATTTTGACTCTTGTAAGTCACATGAAAATACTCAATAACTGTCTTTACTTTAAATAAACTTTCAATTTCTGCATCATGAAAACCCTACTGTAGATACTGTTTGTAGATACTGCGCACTGTGGCTAGACAAGTGCTCAAAGTGAAGTTTGAGAAAGAAAACAGGTTCTTTTATGCAATGCAATTTGTCTTCATTCATATCTATTTAATTCGTGTTGACAAAATGATCATTAAAAATGGCCCAGGGTTGTTTTTATGCAAGTGTGTTGCCGCATTGATCACCGTCCAAGTGGTAAATTGATCTGTTTTCTATCTTCTTTTATTTAATAATGCAGTGAATTAAAACTGCCAGAGGGCGGTCTGTTTTAGACTCATTTGATATCGTTTCTAGCTGAAAGTGATGAAAATGCTGCTATAGGTTTTAGGGAAACTTGCAAGATTCATTTCAAGATTAATTTCTCTGTAGGTGGAACCAAACAACAGCTGTCTGAAAAAAAAAGTTTCATGAAAAGCCTTTAGTTAATCTAAAGTGCTGCAGTGAGAATTTTAACAGAGATAAGAAAGTTCTATATTTCTTATAATGGCTTCTCTTCACTGGTTCCCTGTTGCGGTTCATAGAATTTCTTAAAGTCGAACGGGAGACAGAGCCATTAGCCACCAGGTCCCTCTCCTGCTCCCAGTTTGGATTCAGGAGACAGATGCTCTCTCTAGTTTAGACTCAAAGCTCTTCTTTTTGATACAGTTTATAGTTCAGACTGGAGCAGGTGACCGTAAATGTTCTCTTTTCCTCAATTTATGCTTAAACAGTAAATTTACTTTGTAACCTCCAACATAACTGCAAAGCCCTCTGAAACCTATGCAATAACCTACACCTTTATGTTAGTTATGCTGAAAAGCGCTATTTAAGAAACAGTCCATTTACCATACCAATGCAACATATCGTTAAACTTTGTCTCTTCCCTAGGTTGTATTTTGTCCTGTCTCCCTATACTCTCTCCTTTCTTTTCTCTCTCCCCTTCCACCCCTTTCCCTGTCCCACTAACACAAAGTGTTTGCTCACAGGGGATTGTCTCATTGTTGGGGTTTTGTCCAAATTACAGTGTAATTTGTTTTGCAGCATAAAACACCTTCAGGTGACAGCTGTTGTAATTTGGCATTAATAAACCTGAACTGAACTGAACTGACTTGAGGTTTGATCAAAATGTAAATCTGTTTTCTGGGAAATGGGTATTTCTCTGCAGTTGAAGCTTTGCTGGGAAGACACATAATGCAGTAGGCACTGTAGAACTACTGTGATACCTGAAACCAAAGATGACCCAGTGGTGAGTCAGTGAAAAAGCTGCGGGGCAATAGGTACATGCACAGAATTAAAAGAAAGCCTTGTTTTTTGGGATGGCAGATCTATTATGGACCTTATCTACATATTTTAAAAGTCCAAATCATGGATTTTCCAACAAAAAATTGGCGTACAGAATCCCTCTTAGATTCTGACTCCAAATTTCCAAATAGATAGTAACAAGTAAAACCAACAAAAATATCAAAACATAAGTATCTCTGAGGATAATCAGAATTAATTTTAAGTATTAAAGTGACAGTACTTTTTAAAATAAGAAGCTAATTTTCTGAAGTGATCACAGCAACCGTTTGGCCCAGTCAGCCCATGGCCCTATACACAGTTAATGTGTTTTTGTCAGTGGGAAAATTCCAGTGCTGCACTGGCTCCCATGTGGTTGTGGTTTGGGTGAGAGGCACAGTAATGCGTTTGTGACGCAAGAGGGAGGAAATTGCAGAAGCTTCCTGCACAACTGTGCTTTTGTACCACTTCCAGGTGGATACCAGGCAAATATAAAGCCAAACAAGACCTCTGCAATTCAGCCAGAGAGCTGGATGCTGAAGAAACAACGCAACCTGAAGGCTGGAAAGGGTGGTGCATTTGTGAAGCTCAAGCCTCTTGAGTAACCTGAAAGCAAACATTGTGTGCTACAGCTTCTTTAGATAAGGTTTTTGAAGACATACACATGTGGCTTGATGTTCTCCTTTAGAACAGCTGAGCTTAGGGAAATGTTCTGGACGTTTCAGGATCAAAGATAAATCTGTAAGTTATTTTGAAAGATCTTAATGTAGATTTTACAGGGAAATTACAGGTTTGGTGCAGTATAAACAACGTTACTTATAAGTCACTGAGAAATTAACTTAAAAAAACAAAACAAAACAAAACAAAACAAAACACAACCCAAAAACCATTTTAGTGTCAACTTTTTCTACCATGATGTTACTAAGTCACAAGAGAAAGGGTTCGTGAATATTTTCAACCATGATGATCAGTGCCACACTTGCAGATAATCATAATATTCATTTTCTGCAGAGAGTTGATGATCACTGGTGAAAATAGCACTATAAAAACATTCTAAGAATACGGTACAGAGAACCTCATTTGGTGGAAGCAGAGATTTATATGTTAGAGCACTGCAGACATCATTGCATAGAATCAAGAACACTCTGTTGTATTACTGTACATGTCATAGCTTATTGATGATATGAGAACAATGTAATTAAAAATACAGTCTGAGAATAGTATATATTGTAAGACAGCCAGAAAAAAAAAATGCTGTATATGTAAAGTAACACATAGTGTGCTTGTTGTGTGACTCAAAAAAAATCATTATGCAAAACACTGGTAGTCATTAATGGAATTACTTCAAATTAAGTAAATAAAATAATGAAGGGACGATATTTTATAACCAAAGGGACAAAGATCAGCTGGAACTGTTACAGACTTAGATGCTCATACAGGTAAAGGAAGTTGTGATCCGGCTGCAAAACTAAAATTATACTTTCAGAGAGATAGCAAAAACTCAAATCAACAATTTAGTACATTCTGTAAAAACATAAGCTTGCACTGCTCAGAAATAACAAAAAAACATGAAAGACCACAGAAGAAAACTAAAGTGGATGATAACAGAATTATTTCCTTGTTAAAAAAAAAATCAATATCCATTCCTAAAATCAAGAGAAAACTTTCTCAATGCTTTATGGAGATGGCTCGAGAGTTGGCAGTTTGTCTAGTAATTGAAAGGTTGCCGGTTCGAGCCCCGGCTACGACACTCTCGGTCGTTGTGTCCTTAGGCAAGACACTTCACCCGTTGCCTACTGGTGGCGCCAGTGTCCGGCAGCCTCGCCTCTGTCAGTGCGCCCCAGGGCAGCTGTGGCTACAATGTAGCTTGCCATCACCAGTGTGTGAATGGGTGGATGACTGAATGTAGTGTAAAGCGCTTTGGGGTCCTTAGGGACTAAGTAAAAAGCGCTATACAAATACAGGCCATTTACCATTTATTCACACCATCATTCTGGTTTTAGTTAATCCTAGTTTTATCTGTCCAAAGAAGTTTACAATATAATTTGTCAAACACACAAAGGTCAGTGTTGTGGCATTGACTTGTATAGCTGCCAATGGAACTGAGTCACTAGAGTTTATTGATAATGTAACTGCTGATAGATGTAGCAGACGGAATTGTAAGTATGCAGGGCTATGCTCTCTCCTCACATCATCCAGCCCAATGCTTCAAAACTAACTGGACAGCAATTAATAATAGTACAAATGGATAAAGATCCAAAGCACACTGCAAACGCATCCCAAGAGTAAAATAATTCGATATTTTCAGTGACCAGTTAAATCATGTGATCTCAACCAAAACAGTATGGTTTGTATTTATTTATTAAATACAGGACTATACAGGCAGAAAATAAACAAACAAACAAGGAGAAACCGCTGCAGGAAAAGTGTGACAAAGGACCTTAAGGAGGGAAATGTAGTATTTGGGTTCCAGACCTCAGGCAGTCACTAAATACAAATAATTTTCATCCAAGCATTAAAAGCAATACTTATATTTTAAAAATAGGTTATTTTGTACAATTATTTTTCAGATTCTTGGATTGTTTATTAAAAAAAATATATAGTGGTTTACAGAGGAGTCTTTACAAAAAAAAAAAAATGTCTCAGTTCAGTCTCTGCACAGCCACAGATACAAACTGTAACTTGACCTACTAAGTATTTCAATGTGTTCAAAATTATTTTGTTTTTGAGAAATAAAGTAGAGTTCTGTTATTATTCAATATGAAGATAATATATTAGCTTAATCATTTTCCAGTATAAGTATTTTCCCAGAGGGAAACAAATGTTAGACCATGGCACTGTTAATAGCAACATTCTCCACCCAGTTTCAGTATACAGAAAACAACACAAACCATCACAACATTGTTATTCTTAGTTCATTTATTTTAATCACACAGAGGAGTTTTGGTTAGTAATAATAGCCATTCACAATGTGTCATCTGTAACATTGCAATTTAGGTGTTTACTCACCTGCAGATCACAGCCAAACATTTTCCATCTACTTCTATATATAGATATTCGTGTGGCTGACTTATTTTGCTCGAGAGAGCTTTCCATGTATAACACAATCCTTAATTCTAACGTAAACACCCAAAATATTTATTATGTAGTGGTGTTTTTTCACAGCAACACCGCTTTCACCAGATTCATAACTTGTGTTGAGTGTTACTGTTTTCTGCAATCAAAAAAGATTTAGCTTCATATGGTTTTGTCTTTTTGAGTTTGAGCTGGTTCCTTGGTGCATGCAATAAAACAGTTCGAAACATTGCAAGAGCTCACAATATCTCTCTGATGAATCTTGAAAACAGCTGTTTTGTATAAAAACACAAGCTCATAGCATAAAAACAGCATTTCACAGTGATTATGTCATCAGAGAATTACAGTTGTGTGATCCAGGTGTTTGTTTATTACATCGGTACTGGCCTTTCAGGTCAAGTTTTATTCTAAACCTCTAGCTCCATCTAGTGTTATATTGAAATGAAATGGAAGCTACTGTTTGGGCGGGGGAAGGAAGAAGGGGGGAAAAAAAGAAAAAAAGAGAGTCTCCAGCAGCACCATATACAACTATTGGACTAATTCAGTATTTGGGGCATAGCTAGAGTAAGTACATTTTATAGTACATATTTTATTTTGTGTTGTAATACTGATTTGTATGTCACGTATCTATATTTTCAGTTCATTGTTGTGACCTTTTTTCATATACAGTTCTTGTCAAACTCCTAACCCCCTTAAACTAAATATTTTTTTTAAATGTTTTAATTATTCCAGATTATTGACACCACTAAGTATTCCTAGAAGTCCTTCTGTATTTTTCACATTCAGCAGAAGTGAAATTAGCAGTAATAAAAGCCAAAGAAAACTAAAATAGTCCCCAGTTTGGTATCTAGTTTGAATTCACAGTGATATAATGATATATCATATATATATAACACTTATAAGAGTCAAAGAGTGACATTTTTTAGAGACAATGTACAATAGAGTAAGCTACTGAACATCCACCGAAATGTGAATGTGTTAAACTAAATACTGACAGAAAATCACAAGCATATTCTCTTGATATCAAGCTGAAAACATGTTTGAACTTAATATTGACTCACAGTGGTTCGAGAAGCAGATCATTAAAATCTATATCAGTGATTGTTTTAAATATAACAGCTGTGTGTAATATACACCAGAATCTAAATCATTTTGTTCTCCTGCCAAATTCAGACATCTGAGCACCAAGCAAAATTGGAGAGAGTCAGTGTACCTGTACTTTGGAAAACATTTTGAATTATAAAGCAGCAGTCCTCTACAGTCATGTCACACATCAAGAGATATGTAAAATACCAAAATACCCTTTGTTGTTGTTAATAAATACCAAATTAAATAACTAAAACTCAATAAATTCAATCATAATGATGAGTGAAAAGGTGCCTGAATTGTAAATTTTCTTAATTTACCTTGGTTTTATCAGTCATTTAGCACAATTACACTGTGTTTTGAAGTCATTTAGACTTCTCAGTTTGAAACCTGTGATCTGTGTTTCTGCCACAAGGTGTCAGTAAAATCTTAGGAGAGACAAATGTTTGCAGGGAAAAGTAAATGGCTGCTGAAATGAACATGAGTGGGTAATTGTAATAAAAAAACAGGAGCAGTGAAGAATTGCTCATTCATACAAATAATGACACAAAAACACTCACAGTCATCTAACCATCACAGCTTAATACTGCACATTTAGACGACTCAGGACTCAACTACACAAATGAGTTTAATTAAAAAACAAACAAACAAAAAACTAAATCATTATAGCAAACGATGTAACATCATGTTTAAGAAACATAAACTGTTGTTTTTGTCAATTTTTCCCACACTATAAAATGTCAACTTTATATTCATTTTGAACAAAAATTTAAATTTTTAAATAAATCTGCAGACAAAACTGGAATTTAAGAAATCAAAACAAATGGGTTAAGTATTTTTGTCAAATTATCTACAACTTGAAATGAACTAAACAGCTAATAGCTGTGTCCAAAGGATGGGTTAGTTAGTTGTTTTCTCCTTGATTACCGAGACTATTATAAGATGTCTGCATTATTTTTTAGAACATGTAATGATCAAAGTAAAAGCATGACCCGTTTTTTCCCTCTAATTATTTTTCTTCATTTAAATTGAAACCTTTACATATTTAAGAAGTTCTGAGTTAAATATATTATCTGCTTTCTAAAGATAAATAAAGATTGGTTTAAACATTCAATAAAGAGTTTTCTTGACATAATCAACTCAGCACTACCAAACCCTTAAGAAAAGTATTGTTCATGGTTATGTCATCACATCTAAATATGATCTGCACATTTGCACATATTGATGTTTAAATAACAGTAAGCAAAGTAATTGTATTAAGTAATTTGATTTCACTGCTGGAAATTATATCTTGGAAAGATTGTATCTGTATGCTGCAGATAACATGAACATCCGTGGTAAATGAGATTTTTCTTGAAGATATGCTGGCATGATTTCTGTTTTCAACAAATGTAGCTACAATATGTCAGATGAAAATGGCCAATACATGATAGTGTAGAATGAAAATTAGTCAATACAAAAAAGAAAAACAAAGAAAGCAACATTAGTCTTTTACCTCAAAAGTTTAGTATTTTCTGACCTTTTCGTTCAAATAAATAGCTGTAATTCCCAAATAAAATGTGTCTAATTCTTACTGGCTGAATTCTCTATTCAAACCATCTGTTTCCTTCTTCTTTATTCTCCCCTTAACTTGCCTGACTTAACAAACCACAGCCAAGAGGATCCATATCATTTCCAAAGGAATTTAACCATTCACAGCCTCTAAAACTCCACCTACCTCTAAATAATAGTACTTTTTTATAGCCTCACACACACATATGCTGCACATACACACATACACACATACACCCTTCAATGAATGTTAATGCAATATGGTCACAGCCTGGCCAGGGGTGGGGATTGACTTGTTTCCAAACGCTTAATTCAATTTGTCATCACCATTCAGGGAGGCTCAAGTGGTCTAATTTGTGTTAATGAGGGGTAATAAAGTCATAGGCTCCTATATTACTGCCAGGGGGGTGTAAGCAAGTGTGTGTTAATGGTGAATGTGTGTGTAGGGTTGGGGGTTGTAGGTATGGTATTGACTTGCTTTGGTCTCAGGCGGCTTGCCTGGCTGTTCCTGTGGCGTGCCGTCCATCAGGACACTGACACCCCCCCCCCCCCCCCCCCCCCCCCCCCCCCCCCCCCCCCCCCCCTCCCCCCCTTT
>VUQR01014904.1:41847-53488 GCA_015108515.1 Hemichromis elongatus | reverse complement strand
TAGTGGGCAAAAACTAGTTTTTTGGAGTGGCACAAATAATTTGTGTGCCTTTTTATTTGATGCAGAACAGCTGATTGTTCTGTAAATAGTTTTAAATGGTTATTTACAAAAACGCCTGAGGCCTTGGCTGCATTTTTAGGTAAATAGTACCATATAACTTTGTTGTTTGCAAAACTTGTGCATAATTTTTAGAAATGTACAATTTCTATTTGCATTTTAAGTTATGAAAATGATTCGTTAAACATTTTTGTGGTTTTTACAGTAAAAAATATAACTTTTTTTTCTACTCGGATTTTAAATTTTTTGTCTGAATTTAGATCAATTGTGCTAATACAGTGTGTCAAAATGAAGAAATAACTCCATTTTCAGATATTTGAGGTTGTGTTGAAAAGAAATGATACCAAACCAGACAAGATAAACAGCTTTTAAAGGTGAAATATAGAGGTCAATTTAAAAGTAGTCAAAAACGGCCAATTATACCCTGGACCCCAGAGGGTTAATAACATCCGTGGCCGTCAGCCACAGATCTAGCATTAATAATAATAAGTTTTGCCATGTTATTACTGTTATAGTTCCTTACCAAATGCGGCCATGCATGTCATCCATCATCATAACATCATCATCCTATAATATTTTCCGTTTGTGATGTATTTCACCATATTAATGGGTCTCTGTGCTGTGAAAATGCTTTCCAGACTGTCCCTTATAATTGCTGATACAAACTCCCTAAAACTCCTCATGCAGGAGAGCAGGAGAAGAAAGAAGCGGGGACACAAAAGAAATTTGTTCAAATAAAATAAAAGGCAGAAATAGTAGAAATGCCATTTTTTCTGGGGGCTTACTATTAACCGGAACTGTTTGGTAAAATTTGGTGGTTAATTTACCGTGAGCTTCATGAATGGCAGACATATTTGTGACATTTTGTGGTTAAGATCACAGACAACTTCTACAGTCCCTACAAAATAGTATATTTTTCCAATGTAATGTGTGAATAGGCTTTTATTCTTTAGTTTATATTTTGACTCAAAGTCACAGTAACCATCTGTTGTGTCCGAGCATATCAGCCTCTGATACAGATTATTTGTAGTTGTCGCATCCCTTATCTTTGTCTTTTGAGTGTAAGATTTAGTTAGAAGCTTTAAATGCGTGTGCATGCAGTAGACTTTCACCGTGTCTGTAGACCTTCTGTAAACCCAAAGAAGGGTGTGTAAATACATTTTTCTGAATTTAGCACTCAAAGACTGTCTGTTGCGTATCTGTTTGCAGAGGTGCGGCGAGTCGGAGGTGGTGGATGAGAAGGGCTCTGTGTCATCCGGTTCCCTCTCAGCTGCCACACTGCCGGTCTTTCAGGATGTGCTACTGCAGTTCCTCGATACTCAAGCTCCCACCCTGAGTGAGTCTTTCTTTTGTTTGTTTCTTGCAGCTGTGATTCTCTGATGTGTCACACATGATCTCAGTCTAAATATTGAACGAACTTTACGTCCTTTTGTCTTTGCCTTTTTTACTTCATTACTCATTGCATATTTATTCAAAAATGATTTGGCAGGGGAAATCTGCTATTAAATTATTCAAATCCTCTTTTCCCCTTCACAGCGGAGCCTGGGAATGAAAGCGAACGCGTGGAGTTCTCCAACCTAGTCCTTCTCTTCTGCGAGCTCATCCGTCACGACGTCTTTTCCCACAATATCTACATGTGCACGCTCATTTCCCGTGGCGACTTGGCTTCTGACTCCCACCTGCCCCGCCCACGTTCGCCCAGCGATGAGCCCTCTGATGAATCAGAGCGCAAAGAGCAGGATGCAGGCAGCAGTGTCAAGATGGAGGCATGTTGGAGGATTCTGTTGTTGGTGTTGTGTTGTGTTACAGACACAATAGCGGTGTGGTGTAGAAAGATAACATAAAGTTATTGTTGGTTCAACAGGATACTGGCCTATCAGAGTCAATGGAAATCGATCACAACTCCAGTGCTAATTTTGATGAGGTATATTTTTCTCATAAACACTAGGAGCCATTTCTGTCTCGAACATTTTGGCGTTCCTCATTTGGTCTCGCTTGAAGTAATTTCAGGCTCTTTTGTCCTGCAGATGTTCTCACCTCCGATGCACTGTGAGACCAAGGGAAGCCCCTCTCCAGAAAAGCCAGTTACAGATCAGGACAGCAAGCCCAACTGTAAGGACAAGGGTATGGACCCCGCCTTTCCTCAACTGTATGAGCAACCCCGCCACATCCAGTATGCCACTCACTTCCCTATTCCTCAGGTAAGAATGCTTACAGTGTGACTTTGAAAACATAAAGACCCGATACTCTCGCCTACAGGGAGCTGAGCACAGATATCTTCCTAATACGCTGAAGGCACGGTGTGACTCAATGATATTGTGCAGTAAATAATAAGGATGAAGATTAACCTTCTTCCTCAGTATTTCGATAACATCTGAACTGGATGTGTGTCAGTGCATCTGTTAGTTTGTATTTCGTTTCTTGAAACCTGTTTTCATTTTCAGTCTCAGGTTAACTATAACCTAAATTACTGAAAGAGCAAATTTACATTATGAAATCAACCCAAAAAAATCTCAGGTGGCTGAAAGAAAATATGTCAGAACTGGGTAAACAAGCAGAGCTTGGTTCCTGTTTTAGTGGTTTCCTGATGGGGTCTGGAATTGTTTTCAGCTATTTTAGATTTGGTTTCCTTTTCCCTTAAGGGTGAAGAGCAACGTTTTACTCTCTGTATCAGTAAAGTATTATATATTAACTTTATTTGTTTTGCAAGGTCTTCATGAATGGGTGTAAATGCTATAAAAATTGACATTGCTTAATACATGAATTTGTCATGAGGCCATTGAAATTTTAAATCTATAAATGTCAGTCGCTAATTGTTGTTTAAATTATATATATTATGCTTTGTGATGTCATTGATGTATGATATTTGTTTTGGTAGTTTTCTATATCTGTTTTAAGATGATGTAGATTAAATTGATATTTTTTGTTTAAGTCTATTTTATTGTCCTTATCAACTGTTTTGAAAAGTAACATTTGTTAACTGATTGCTTGTCTTTTCATTTGATTCCTGTCATTCTTGATATTATTGAAGTTCATCAGGATCTCTTTCTTTTGTTTTTAGGAGGAAAGTGCCAGTCACGAATGCAACCAGCGTTTAGTGGTCCTCTACGGTGTGGGCAAACTGAGAGATGAGGCGAGACACACCATTAAGAAAATTACCAAAGACATCCTGAAGGTTCTGAACCGCAAAAGCACAGCAGAAACAGGTAAGAGCGTTCCTCCTTTGACTGGTGCGAAACATTTTCTGTTTACATCTCCGGGCACGGCAGTTTTTGTTTTTTAAGATTACATTACAGTTTTATTTTACCTACTTTTCATCTTTAAGGATGAAAATGGGAGTCAGGGGATTGCTTGAATGTTTAATACATGTTCCCCAATTTGTTGACAGAATTTTTTCCCTGCATCTTTCTGCAGAATAATCCGTGTTTATCATATGAAAGATAATGTTTTGGCTGAAAGCAACATGGAAAACAGAAGGTTTATCATGTTTGGTTGTTTGTAAAACATTTTTCACACGTGGGGTAATTGCTTGCTTTCCCACTGTGGCCATTCCAGCCGTTATCCGACTAATAATTCTCCTCTTTGTGTACTTTACATTTGTAACGCCTTTCTTCTGCCCTTCTTAAAAGAACAAGCCCCCTTTTCCCCCCTCATTTCTCTATGAATCCTCAGGGGGTTACATCACTCAATCTTCTTTCCACCCAATTTCTATGCTAATAGCTCTCATCTGTTCACAGACACTTTATCTCAAATACACGTGACCTTATTAGGCTGATTTAAGGTTTTCGTAGAAATAATTGCACATACCGGAATGTTTAGTGGCAGATTTCTGAGGTTGTGATGACCTTCATTTTACAACTATGTATCTCTTAAATAAAAAGTACCTCTTTGCTTTTCTTTAAAGTGCCTCCATGGCAATGTCTTTTGCAGTGAAGCTTCGAAGTAGGCTGGAAATAAGATAAGACTCCACTAGCTTAACTAGATTTCATGGCTGGCCTGTTTGGCAGACTGGAAAGAATACTGCTGACCAGCAAGAGTTGCTGCTTCCTCTCATTTTTTTTTTTATGTCTTTTTCTTCATCTGCATACACAGGAGGAGAGGAAGGACAAAAAAGGAAGAGGAGTAAGCCAGAGGCCTTTCCCACTGCAGAGGATATCTTCTCCAAATTCCAGCACCTTTCCCACTTCGACCAGCACCAGGTCACCTCCCAGGTTAGACAAGCAATGATTTTATGTTTTCATTGGTGTCATGTGTTATAGTGTTTTAGATTCTGTCATTGTTTAAAGAGTAGTCAAATAGACCAGAAGTAATGACCTTTCAAATGTATACGTAGAAATATTTCTTCTGTAAAATGTCACAAAACAATTTAATGGCTGAGAACGAAACAGCTCTGAGACGGCTGTAACCTGAAAACCTGAGTATATATCAAATATAGCCATGGCCATGCCATCAGTTGGTTTCTACTCTGCACCTTCATGCTTTAACATTAGTATTTTGGCCTTTTAAGTTTTGACTTGCTGGAGCAAGAAGTGTGAATATTTAGTCGAGAGGGTACCAGCTTGGTTAGCAGGTATGAAAAAGGCATTTGTAGTTAGCATCGTTCCATCTCATACACACAGAAACCTGCTAATTTTTGTGATTAGACAAACAAATAAGCTGCTATAATTTCACTTACCAAACGTGAAACACAAACTTCTTGGGCAAGCAGCACCAATTAGCAGAACACATGAGTTCTCTGATAATTCAGCAGTAAAGCACTCCGGAGAGCTCCAGTTCAGTGGAAGGACAAAATTTGCTAAAGCATGCCGAAAGCAGTTTCTGTTTTACCTCTAAAATATTCCTTTAATTACTCATGTATTAACATGGTACTCCATTAAGAATGAGCCAGAAGTGGAGTTTCTGGTGCTTTTCAGGAGAGACAAATCTGTTTGAGAGATCGCCACTTGCTAAAAATGCATCATAATGTAATATATTTAAATTATAAATGACAGAGAATGCAGTTAGTCCTGAACAGTAAAGTGTTTTTAGTATTAGCCCACATATTATAAACTGTGTAAAACTTTTGAAAATGTCATTTGGAACTTTATTAGTCTTGGACTTAAGTGCAAGGGGCTAATGCAGACTGCAGAAGCTACAGGGGGGCAGAAGTTGTCTCATAGGGTTTGGGGATTTACAGTTTAATACATAAGGATAACTTTCCACCACTTTTACAGCTGAGTTAGCGTCCGTATTTATATTAAAGGAATCGTTTGACATTTTCTGAAATATGCTTATTCGCTTTCTTGAAGATTCAAGTGGGTAAGAAGATTGATTCCATCCACATATCTTTTAAACATTAAGCTTTTTTTCTTTCTTTTTCTAACTTTTCTAAAGAGCCAGACTGGCTACTTCCCCGTCTTCTGGTCTTTACTATAAGCCAAGCTAATCACCCTTGGACTGTAGCTTCAGATATGACAGATCAGTTGTCTTTTTTTATTCATCAGACTCTTTGTGAGCAACTTTGAGCATTTATTAGTTTTCCTCTTTTGCTGGTAATTAAACCAAGTTTGCCTATTTACCATGATTTGAGTTTTAATCCACGTTCACTTAAAATTCAAAATTGGTTTATTTACTTTAAAGAAGATATTTGTTGCCATATTTCTTGCATCAATTTGACGTCTGGTATTTTGTGTGCAGGTGTCCAGAAATGTGCTGGAGCAGATCACCAGCTTTGCCTTAGGGATGTCCTATCACTTGCCTCTTGTCCAGCACATTCAGTTCATCTTTGACCTCATGGAGTACTCGCTTAACATCAGTGGCCTCATCGACTTCGCTATTCAGGTACTGGCACTTTGATCACATTTTATGCAGACAAATGAAGTTTACCCATTTACTCAGCGTCATGTGTAAACATCTATTGACTGTGTTGCGCAGCTTTTGAATGAGTTAAGTCTGGTGGAAGCTGAGCTGCTGCTGAAGTCATCCAGCCTGGTGGGCAGCTACACCACGAGCCTGTGTCTGTGTATTGTAGCAGTGCTGAGGAGGTACCACTCCTGCCTCATCCTCAATCCTGAGCAGACAGCACAAGTTTTTGATGGGTATGTTACAAATTTTTACGTTTGGAAAAGCTCCTTTTATACCAGTGTGCAAAGACTTGTTTAAATTGCAGTTTGTGGACCAAGACTCTGTGTTGTCATCTTTTCTGCTAGATAAACTGAAATAGAGATTTCATCACACCCATAAAGGGATGTTTGCAGGGTTGAGGCTTCAGTTAAACTTGTAATTAAAGCAGTAAAGAGAGGATGCTTTTTGTCATTACAGAGTTAAAGAATTGTTGTTGGTTTGCACTCATTCAGAAAAGCATTCGCCTGACTTTAATTGGGATTTTTATACCGCGGGGATGCTGACGGTGCATTTGATTCATGAATGCTGTGTACCGTAAAACACTTAACAAACGCCTTTTAATTGTGCCTCTAAAGCGCAGTTATTACCAGAGTATATCTCTTTCTATTCTTTTGTGAAAACAAATGTTCCGTTTTTATGTGGCAGGCAATTTTTTGATTTTTATGTTGCAGGCCAACAGGACCCTCATAATCTCGCATATATGGTACATTGTTATTACAGTAGTATTTTTATTAGTGGGTTTTAAATGGATTTTATCAGAGTAGCTCTCTTTCCCTGTGCTTTTAGACTTATACTAAGCTGACTTGCAGATATGAATGTCCCATCTCATCCTCCTCAGCAAGAAATAACCAAGACTTTTTGTTTGTACAAGTGAACAAATCACGTTTTTGTTGTATTCACAGGCTACGCATTGTGGTGAAGTCAGGTGTGAACCCAGCTGACTGTTCCTCTGCTGAGCGTTGCATTCTGGCCTATCTGTATGACCTTTACACCTCCTGTAGTCACCTCAAGAACAAGTTTGGTGAGATATTTAGGTAAGGAAAAAAACAGCTGGTAATAATACACATTAAAGAATGTATAGACTCGTAAATTATGCCAGAAACTAATATGTTTCTGGTCAGTGCAACATAATCTTAATTATCAGTTTTCGCCTTGTGTTCTACTACAGTGAGTTTTGCTCTAAAGTGAAGAACTCCATCTACTGTAATATCGACCCATCAGACTCCAACATGCTTTGGGATCCTATGTTCATGATGGAGGCCATCGCCAACCCCTCAGCCAACAACTTTAACCACTCTATGGTGGGCAAAATCCTGAATGACAGCCCAGTCAACCGCTACAGCTTTGTCTGTAATGTGCTAATGGATGTGTGTGTGGACCACCGAGACCCAGAAAGGTGCGTAACTCCTGCTGGGCTACACGGGTGTAGGGCTCACCTCTGCTACACCTCTGAACCCTTTCACTGGACTTATGTTTAATGACATGTAATGTGCTTTTAGGGTGAACGATATTGGGATCTTGTGTGCGGAGCTGACGGCATATTGCCGCTCCCTGAGTGCAGAGTGGCTCGGCATTCTTAAGGCTCTTTGCTGCTCCTCTAACAACGGCAACTGTGGCTTCAATGACCTGCTGTGTAACGTAGATGTAAGTTTCTTTTATTGCATTTGAAAGTAGATCTGTTTTTCCTAATTTCTCATTTCTCATACTATCAACAGTGTTTCAGGCTCATATTAAACAAAGCCAAAAGCTAATTTCTGTTTAAATTTCATAGTTTTTTTTTTTTCTAAATTAGGGAAGAATGGCTTTTCACAAACATGTGTGTTAAGTTTGAGCTCGTCACTTGTGTCCTTTAGGTTAGCGATTTGTCCTTCCACGATTCTCTGGCAACCTTCGTAGCCATTCTCATTGCCAGACAGTGCTTGCTCCTCGAAGACCTGGTTCGCTGTGTTGCCATTCCTTCCCTTCTCAATGCAGGTAAGAGTTTTTAAATCCCATGAATTCTGTTAACCCTAGAACATATCGCTATAAATAGTAACACAATCACTAATGCCGGGTGATTTTTACCCGATATAATATAACCATCAAAATATGACAACACATGACACATTAGAGTGGTTTTCTTTTACTTTCATCTGTGCCATGTCTAACAAAATGGGGAAACAAAGGGTCATGGGGGGACCCTAAAATGATGCTCCAAAATTACAGAAAAATTAGGACAAAGAACAAAAAAAATCCTAAAAAATAATAATAATGACACTGGAAAGCTGGTTTTTGGTCCATCCATTCCTGGGACATTTGAGACACAGTCTCCTTGACACGCTAACAGCTGTAGGAGGGAGACATCATGTAAATGTATTTGCTAGGTTCAAATCTTAGCGGTCAGATGCCGGGAGCCTTGATCACATTAGTCAAGTTTACAGTTGTAGTACTAAAACAGGATCCACAGGAGCTCGTTGCTTTTGCTAGCTCATTTTCACAAGTTCAGTTAGGGATGTCTCAATTGTGAAATTGTTCAAGTAACAATTTGTTATTTTACATCAGTAAACAAAACATTGTTGATCAGCCAGTATCAGAGAGAAAGGACAGTTTTGGCAGATGTATATGCAAGAGGTGAGGTGAGATTTAATTCTGATCGTTTCAAAGAGTGCGCTCTTTATTCCATGTGACATATGAGGACTGTGAAGTTTTGTGACATACGCAACTTCAGTCCTAATAGTGCAATTGGCGTTCAGTTTTGTCCACCTGTGATGCATTTGATTGCCATTGTTTAGCAACATTCCATAAGATGGTTAAGCTCTGTCATCAGTGTGTTCCACTGCTAACCCCAAAGTATCATATTTGAATATTTATATATATATTATATATAAAATTTTAGTGAAACTCGTGTTTAAAATCCTCACCTGAACCTCAAACTCCTCCTACATCTATGCATTTTCTGTCTGTTTTAGATAGTTATTCTTAGAAAACCGTTTGTATTGAACACCACATGCAGGTTTGCTGCTTTTCACACATTCTCAGTGACAGCATGTGATGTTCAGTTGTTACAGCTGACACAATATATGGAGAAGTATACTTTCTGTATGTATTATTTAAAAACTGCCCCCTTTGGGAGTGTTTTCTTTAAAATATTCTTTAAAGTAAGCCTATTTGTCCACTAAATCTCTCGCTTACATTTCTCCTTTAGCCTTACTTGAGTTCTCTATACCACTTTCTTTCCAAGCATCTCTATATAATCGCACAGGCATTAGGCATTCTATAAATGAGTGAGCAGTACATTTCAGCCTGGCTCACAGGAAGGAATATCCAGCTTTATAATGCATTAGTTCTATCAAAAGGTAGAGTAAACGTGACGGATTTGATCTGGGTCCACAAAGCCTCGGTGCAGTTTGTGCTTTCGCCAGAAAAGTGCCTCTCTCCCTGCTGTTAATCTTTTTTTCCCTCCCAGAGTGGAGACAAAGCCTCATTCAGCCATGCTGTTTGGTTGCATTTGGCTCATGTTATAACACTACTACATGTGCCAAATGCCAACAGCTCTCACTTGTAGTAAATGCTTTGTTCTCACTCCCTGTTTCACGACAACAGCTCTATGAAAATTCCTTTTTATCCTGTCTGATGCAGAGCCTATCTAGGACAGGGTTTAAATTTAGATGTGTGACTTTGATGCAGTGGATTGTGTAGCCCATCCAAAAAAAAAAAGGTGAACCTTCCTAATGCGATGTGAAGGAACTCTATGTTAATCAGAGCATATGTTTTGATCTGTGACTTCAGCCTGCAGTGAGCAAGACTCTGAACCGGGAGCCAGACTGACCTGCAGAATTCTGCTTCATCTTTTCAAGACACCACAACGCAACCCTGTGCCCCAAGATGGCGTGAAGTCAGGTAGTGAGCACACCTACAAGCGTTTTACGAGTTTTTCTCTTTGAAACAAATAAAGGTGCTTTTGTCTTAAACTGGTGTCATAACTCTGCAGACAAGGCTTCAGTTGGTATCCGGTCGTCTTGTGATCGTCACCTTCTTGCCGCCTCTCAGAACAGCATAGTGGTCGGAGCTGTATTTGCTGTCCTCAAAGCTGTGTTTATGTTGGGTATGAATAATTATATTTCTCTTAAATCATTTAAAGCTTCGAGTACACCATGTAAAGACGGGTATCAAATACGGGCATAATCAGTTTGGCTAAATGTTTACTAATTGGTTTTGCCGGTTCCTTCTTGTTGGAGGTGATGCTGAGTTGAGAGGCTCAGGGTTGTCACACACCGCCGGCCTCGACGACATATCAGAGGGGCGCAATGTCTCGATCGAGACAGCCAGCTTGGATGTATATGCGAAGTATGTTTTGAAGACCATCTGCCAGCAGGTGAGAATATGAGTTAAGAAGGTGCAGTTATAGTCCACAGACAGCATTTAATTATAATTTTAATCATTTAAAAAAATGAATATGCTCTAGTCAATGAACATTGCTTTTCACTTTGAGGACTTATCATGGACTTATGGGGACTGGTCTTATCATTGGTGCATTATTTATTTATTTGTGAGACAGCAAATAGTAACTGATTATTCTTATTTTTTACTTCTGAATTTCTTATGCAATAAGTAAGCCAGAGGTGCATAAAAAACACGAATGAGATCATTTTCTGCGCCAGATGTCACTTAGATGTGAATGCTAGAGGAAGAACTGGCAGCTCATTATCTTAGAGGACTGTACTTGCTCTTAGGCCTCATGAGATTTCCAAAATATTTTTCAGTCAGCAGCTCTGTTTCATAAGAATTGACCCATTGCCCTGTTTTCATCACCACCCACCCAGCTTTAGTCATGCTTGTTTTGCATGACTGAGTTTATCGTGATACTTGAACCTAAACGTGGGGATCGCTGAAGTTTTTGACGTTTGCCACTTTACGCCTTTTCCCTTCTTTTTCAGGAATGGGTTGGAGAACGCTGCCTGAAGTCTCTGTCTGAGGACAGCAGTGCCCTCCAGGACCCGGTGCTGGTGAACATTCAAGCCCAGCGACTGCTGCAGCTTATTTGTTATCCTCACCGCCAGCTGGACAGTGATGACGGTGACAACCCTCAGAGGCAGCGTATCAAACGCATCCTCCAGGTAGAGAAAAAAATAAGTCACTTTTTAATTTGTCTGAAATCATTTGTTATCGAGTTGTTGGATTGGTGGAGTTTTGCTGCCCTCTCCTGGCTAATTGAGGGATTCAGGACATGGTTGTCAAACTCATTTCATTTAATGGGCCACCAGAAAAATTTGGATCAGTAAATCAAAGTTTTTAACATTCACATTATGTCCCTTTATATATGGCAGAAAATCTGACGTGTTGACACTCACCCCTGGTTTAGGACATGGTTTAACTTGTCCATGATGGGTTGTTAATTTCTATCACAAGAATAAAATTTAACAGTATTCCTTTCCCTGATGCAGAATATGGACCAGTGGACGATGAGACAGTCGTCTCTGGAGCTGCAGCTTATGATCAAGCAGAGCACCAACAATGTAAGTGTTGTGTGTTTAAAAAAACAAAAAAAAAAACAAAAACCATATAAGCGTGGGATCTCTGTTATCAGGCATATCATATTATTTCTTATTTGTTTTCTTTTAGGAACTATACTCTCTCTTGGAGAACATAGCCAAGGCCACTATAGAGGTGTTCCAGAAATCAGCTGAGATGAACTCCAGTAACCCCTCAGGAAACGGGGCAG
>VUQR01014904.1:24194-41827 GCA_015108515.1 Hemichromis elongatus | reverse complement strand
CGGGGCAGCAGTCCAAGGAGGCTCTGCGTCTAATAACAACAGCACCACAAGCAAAATGAAGCCTATTTTAAGGTGCGTCTCTCCTCAGGTCTTGTTAAAATTATTCTCTGGGTTTTTGTTTTTTTTTGTGTGTGTAGACATTTATTTATAAGAAAAAAAATGATAGCCATTGCATGTAGGTTTGAATACAGCAATGCTGACGTCTAACATTTATTATCTGCAGCTCATCAGAACGATCGGGTGTTTGGCTGGTGGCTCCGTTGATAGCCAAGCTGCCCACGTCAGTCCAGGGCCATGTGCTAAAGGCAGCAGGAGAGGAGCTGGAGAAAGGGCAGCACCTTGGCTCTTCTTCACGGAAGGAGAGGGACAGGCAGAAACAGAAAAGGTATGTGGAAAACTCCCATTTCTTTGTTGTTAGAACTAGTTAGATTTATTTGATCTGGAGTCTCAGAAATAAATATTTTGCAGGAAGGACATTTTCATTTTGTTGCACTTACACATTTTATAAAAATCTCCAAAAACTCAGTTTGCCCACTTGTGGACCATGATTTGTTTTTCATCAAGTGAAATTTGTTCTCCTTTCACAGTATGTCTCTGCTGAGCCAGCAGCCGTTCCTGTCTTTGGTCTTGACCTGCCTAAAGGGGCAAGATGAACAGAGGGAAGGTCTCCTCACCTCCCTTTATAGCCAAGTGCAACAGATTGTTACCAACTGGAGAGAAGACCAGTACCAAGATGACTGCAAGGCGAAGCAAATGATGCATGAGGCACTGAAGCTACGACTGAATCTTGTAAGCATTTTTACAAAGAGCCAGCTGGTTAAAACAAAAAGAAAGAAAGAAATGGATAAATTAAATCAAACTACAAACAAGGCAAAAAAATTCCACCTTGTTGTTCATGTGAACTTCTAGTTGTAGCTAAATTTTTATAAAAAAAAATAGTTTATTAAAAGGTGTAGTCATGGATGGAAGATGAACCTGGTATTCACACATATATAAGCACTAATTATCATTTATTATTAACGTTCACACCCTTGTGAACTCATTGAGAGCAACTCAGGATTCGGTATCTGGATTCTTTGGCCTGAATGCACCGAAGCAGCCAGGGATCGAACCAACAGCCTTTTGATTATCTAAATCCATAGCCACAGCCACCCACCCAATCATAGGACACATCCTTTGTGTAGTTTCCTTCAGTTTATTATGAGAAAACAGATAAAGTATCCGATGTATCAGTGCTTTTTCCTGCGTCTCATCATTTACATTACATTGGTGTAAATAAGCTCATAAGTTTCACCTTTAAAACTATGATGTATGCCATCGTTTTGTTGCTCAAATTTTGTTTTTGAGAAGATTGTTCTAAACAAAAATTATATTTTGGCTTCATATTTGAGTGGGTTTAAAATAGATTTTGCTGGTGTTTTTAGCAGAGCGTAAATATGTTTTTAAGCTCTGAAACATTTATGTGGCCGTTTCCCTTTGAACTTTAAGTGATTAAAATAAACTTTAAAATAAACACATTTAAATAGTGTGGAATTGTGACCTGCCACTATGTACTGTTAGGGCTTGTAAATCAAACAAAAACATCATAGTTGGTTGGAGAGTAAAATTTTGCATGGCTTTATTTAATACGTGGATTTTGAAGCATTCACGTGGAAACTTGTTCTAAGATTTGGTTTGTTGAAAGCTTTTATTGTGGACAAAAGCTGAGACTAATAAAAGAAATGGAAGCAAGAAGATCTTTCGTGTCAGTACTATTTAAAAATCACCTGTATTTGTTCTTCTTATCCCATCAGGTCGGTGGCATGTTTGATACAGTGCAGCGCAGCACACAACAGACCACTGAGTGGGCGGTACTACTCCTTGACATCATCAGCAGCGGCACAGTGGACATGCAGTCCAACAAGTAAGTGTTCGCTCCAAAGCAACTTCTACGGTATTTAAAATTTGATATAGGCACATTATTTCTTGAATTGGATTTTCCATCTGCTACCACTTGACCTGCATTTTTAACACTTACTGTAGTATTTTGCTTTGCAAAAAACTGCGGAGTACCTTCTAATGTCACTCAAGCGGGGCATCAGTGCCACCTTATGGCCCCTAGGCCACATATATATACATTTTAAATAAACGGTCTTATAAACTATGGTTTGAAAATCATGAGTATTACTACTGGACATTGACTTTATCTACCCGACTCCTAACTCTGCTTTTTTCCAACAGTGAGCTCTTCACAACAGTGCTGGACATGTTGAGTGTGCTGATTAATGGCACGCTGGCTGCTGACATGTCCAGCATCTCTCAGGGCAGCATGGAGGAAAACAAGAGAGCCTACATGAACCTTGTTAAGAAGCTCAGGGTAGGATGAGCACAGTTTCCTCACTTATGCAATATTTTGTTACTGTGTATAACACTTTCCATTTGTAATATTACCCCTTTATTATGAAGAACCCAAAAAGCCACTCTGTAAATAATTATTCCATTAAATATGTCATTTAATTGTATTAACTCATCAATCTGTTTTTAAATGCATGTATTTATTACTCTTAACTTGTATTTACAGTTAAGTTGTCAGTAATATTCAGTTACATTATTATTAAATTACTTGATACAATTAGTAAATAATACCATAATATATTAATTCAGTGTCAAAAAAATATGTGAATGCATGATCTGCTTTAGAGATTACATGCATAGCTGTGACTTTCTGCTCTCTTTACAAGTAGCAAAGGTGTATTAAGTAGCTAACTCACCAGATTAAAGGTTATAGTGTTGTCTATAAAATAACCACTTGAGTTCAAGTTAAAAATGAGACTAACCACATTTGTCAGAGTGCAAAAGTGAGGCAATTGTTTTTTCACCTTAGGTGCAAAAGGCTTGTATACTTGGAAAACTAAAGGTCATGGTTAATTATAGCTGTAACTGTCTTGATTATTTGATCATTTTGCATATGAGGACAGCTGAAGTCGTGGTTTTGCTCACATAGACATGCATTTTTTCAATGTAAAGTAAAGTTGTATTAACACTAACTCTATCTGTTTTATGTCCACAGAAAGAGCTTGGAGATCGGCAGTCAGAAAGTTTGGAAAAGGTTCGCCAGCTTCTGCCGCTGCCCAAGCAAACCCGTGATGTCATAACCTGTGAGCCTCAGGGCTCGCTGATAGACACTAAGGGCAACAAGATTGCTGGCTTTGAGAAGGAGGTAAACACTTTATTTTTATTTGCCAATATACATCACTTACATTAGGCTTGTAAAATTAGATGTGCACAATTTGAATCCATTGACAGAGGGTAGACAAGTATGTTGAAGACAACTGAGAATGCAAATACTGCAGCTTTTAAAGATAAATAAAGGTTAAAGTCACAGGAAAACCAGAACACATTGCAAAGCAAACAGAAACCAACAGGTTTATTTATGTTATGAAAAAAGTTGCCGCTAACCCTTTATGACCGGTCGGAGTGGGCGCGCTCCGGTTTGCATAACTATTTTTAAAGCTCAGTAGAATTGCAAACACATAAGCTAGCACAATAATCTTTTTTGCATATGAAACCGGAGGGAATTGTACTTATATCTTATGCATTCAGCTTGTCCTAGGTCACCGTTTCCTTCCACATGCGGCTTTGCAAAAATTGCATAAAAAGCACTTGCAGCATCAAAAACATAATATCCCAGAAACACGCTTTGTCGATCTGATGTATAGCAAACCTGAAATACTCCCAAAAATATCACTACAGCATGTAATGATATAAAGATGAGCTCTGGCAGACTTGATTCTATTGTAGGTCTTCAAGGGTAAATAAATCTGCAATAAACTGATTCTAACTTGATGATTTTTTTAATTAAGCAAAAGTTTATTAAGTTTAATTTGTTTCTTATCTATCAGGGTCTTCAAGTATCTACTAAACAAAAGATTTCTCCGTGGGATGTTTTTGAGGGTCTGAAACACTCCGCCCCTCTCTCCTGGGGCTGGTTTGGTACAGTGCGTGTGGACCGTAAGGTCACTAAATTTGAGGAGCAGCAGCGGTTCCTTCTTTATCACACCCACCTGAAGCCCAAACCACGTAGCTATTACCTGGAGCCACTTCCCCTACCCCCCGAAGAGGAGGAACCCCTGACACCTGTCTCACAGGAACCGGAGAAGATGATAGAGGCGGTGAAGACAGAGAAGAATGTAGCCACTGTGCCATCCGAGTCCAACAAAAAGTCTAAATCCAAGAAAAAGAAAACTCCTTCTACCAAAACAGAGGTCTGTTATCCCACATCAAAAGTTGATGCTTTTGCTATTCAATGTGACAGATCGTTATATTTTATTGATTTCCAAACTTAAATCGATGCTCCTCTTTGACTAGGACTATAGCCGAACAGCAGGTCCTGCCTATCCACCGATGGCACCAGAGTTGATGCAGAACCCTACATATGCCAGGGCCATTTCCTATAATACACAGAACGTGTACTCACAGAGCACACCTCTACCTCCAGGTCAGATCACAGGTCAGATAGTAACTGCAGGATACTCTCATCATTATGACTTCTGCTGGTGTAGCACTAGTTCCAGCAACTTCCATAGCTGGAACATCTGGGATTGGCACTTATGTTTTATTTGTTTCTCCACAGGAGGTCCAGGTTTAGATCAACCATACAGACCTAGCCGCAACCAAATTAACAAAATGATGCCCACTCGGCCTAGCTATCCAGGCATGATGCCCGGCATGCCGGGAAGCATGGCTGGTATCATGGCACCAGACAAACAGTACCAAATGACTTTTAAGCCCCAGGCTGGTATGCAACAAGGCCAGATACTGCGACAGCAACTACAGGTCAGGCTGGTGAGTCGGTACCTGTGACATGTCAAGCAATACTTTCTATACTTGAGAATAGTAGTGTTACCTTAGCGCTATTAAGTAAACTTAAACAGAAGTAGCTTTTGTTTACCTGCTGCTTAAATTCTGATTGTTTTATTAATAGAGAAAAATGAATAATTCCGTTTTTGTGTCTTCAGAATCACAACGTAATAGGGCAGCAGATTAGACAAATGCCACCAAACCAACAATATAATTCAATGCAAACATCCCAGGTAAGTGTTTTTGGGTTTTTTTTGTTTTTTTTCTGAGGTCTGACACATTTAACACAAGGTTGTATACAAGATCAAACACGATACCAGAGACCTCCGATTGTTTTTGAAATCTGTCGTATATTTTGCCTGTGCTCTTTCCTGGTCTCGTCAGCAATTGTCCACTCCTCCTTTCTTGGATTGAATTATCAGCATGGTCTCTTATTTGTGCAGAATATGCCTCAGGGCTATACCACATACGGATCACACATGCCCATGCAGCAGCATCCATCTCAAAGTGGTGGTATAGTACCTGGACCTTCCTATGGCAACCAAAATTTCCCAGGTGCACATCCTGGACCCAGCCCTGCTGTAGTGGATCCTCTAAGGCAGATGCAACAGAGGCCAAGTGGGTATGTTCCACTTGGAACATACCCACAGAGTATGCAGAACACACAGAGGTCAGTATTATATTGCAGGGAAATCTGCTAGTTTGATCATTAGTAGCACTTAGAAGTCTTCTTGCAGAAAGTTGACATTGTTTTGATAACATTTGCTGTATTTGAAATTTCAAGTCTTGGTGTCTTTTTGTCCATTATGCTCACTGTATTGTTGCGTGTGCTAATTTTTCTTATCGGCTTGTACACATCAGGTTTCCCCACCAGCAAATCCAGCAGAATCCTATCATGCACAGTCTCAGCCATATAGGAGGACAAGGTGTCCATCCAGGCTTGCCCAGGACCAATCAGATGTTGACAGAACAGCAGCAGCAGCAGCAACAGCAACAAGTAGTGCAGCAGCAGCAGTACCTCAGACAAGCAGCGATCAGAGTATGTCACTAATATGAAGTTAGTCAGACCTTAGCTATGGCTTGGATTTATTTTCTTAAAACCACAAAAAAAGTTGCTAATGCAGCATTAAAAACTAATTATTCTTTGCTATATGGGCTGATTGGGACCCAATGAACGTAAAAACAAACAACTATCAGATTTTTTTTTTTTTTACCGTATTTTTGTTTCTGAGAAAAATGTGATCCACATATGAGGACATTTGTTTTAAATGTGGCAGATTAATGTCCTCGTAAGTGGATAACAGACCCTCGTAGAGCAAAATTGAGTATTTTTGTCTAGACAACTAAAAATGTGATGTCCACATATGTGGACGCCAGGTCCTAGGAGGTTAAAGTTCCTCTTCTAGCATAGAATAAAGTAATAAAAGCACATATTTCATCTCAACTACATTAGAAATGTAGTGGTATTGAATAACTTATACTCTATTTTTAAACACAGCTAAATGTTTTACTCCTATGCTGAATAGAATTTATTCCCAACAAATTAGTCTCATCTCAGGTTGATAGGATTGCTTCCCTAGCTTTGTCTTCTACCATACATGTACATCCATGTATTAGGGAAAAAACACCATGTGGAAATGTTAACTTGTTTAAGTTTCACATTTGGGATTAAATCCAGTGTACAAGAGTGAAATTTACAAGCTGTTTTCTCTGTTATGTTTCCCCAACCACAGCAGGCACAGCAGCAGCAGCAGCAGCAACAGCAACAGCAGCAGGTCCAACCACAGCAAGTTCCTCCTCAGCAGCAGGTTCCACAGCAGCAACAGCAGCAGGTGACGGCAGTGCCTCCACCAGGCCAGGCGCAGAACCAGGGCCTGAGCATGCAGCCACTGCCACCGCAGCAACCCATGGTAGGAGTCCAGGTGATGTTAGTGGCTTTTAGTACTGTCACAGGTTCTAGGAGGTTTTCATGGAAACGTCATCTTTGTTTAAATGTGTTGCAGCACTTGGAAAAATCAGGTTTCTTTAGATCTGGTGAGATAAACTAAAGAATTAAGAGTTCTTGTTATGCTGCTGAATTGTTTAAAAATCTATATTGAGTAATCACAAAAGTTTACAAGAGGGATTAAAAAGGTGCTGTTTTCACCAGAGAGCAGCTCCAGTGTTTTAGTTTTCTTCTCTTCCATTAATTCTGATGCTTAACTTCCATGTTTTTAAAAAGCACAATAAGAAAAAAGTCTTTCCTAATAAAAAAAAAACAAAACAATTACAGATAAGGATAAATCCACCCCCCATGAAATTTAAGGTTCTTGTAAAAAATTTTCACAAGTGCTTTTACAACAGAGCAAGGTATTTCCAATGGATTATTTCTAAACTTACTAGTTTTCTCTAGAAAGCATAAAATACTTATTTGAACAAAACAGAAATGAATCCAGGAAAAAAACAAGTCAATATAATTAGCTGCCTGAAAAACTGACCTTTTTATTGAGCCATTGCACAAATGTTTTAACTTGGTAGAGATCAAAGCATGTAAAATCATGTAAAATGTAAAAGTTAAAACCCATCTTCCAATTTACACTCAGTGTGAAAACTTTGCTGCCACTTAAGATAAATGCCAACCACAAAGTAATTATTTTAGACTTGAGAAAAAGAATGGTTGACACTCACAAAGCAGGAAATGGCTGTTCAAAGTTATTACTGCGTTTCCAAGTGCCAAGAACTGGAGTGAGAAGTATCACCAAGAAATTCAAAGACAGCCACATAGTACAGAACAAGGCTGGCAGAGGTAGGAAGGGAAATATTTCAAAGACTCTGGAAAGAAAACCAGTGAGAGATGTGTTTAAAGACCCCAGAACAACCGCCAAGACACTAGTGAATGTGTTAGCCAAGTTGACAGCCACTAGAATCCTGCAGTGAAAAACTCCACTTCTGCAGAAGAGACACATTAAAGCCAGAGTGAAGTACGCTAAGGACAACCTGGAGAGCGATCATGCATACTGGAAGTGCATCCTTCCGTTAGATGAGATGAAACTACAGCCAGCAGCAAAACTGGGTCGTCGCTTCGTCTTACGGTATGACAGCAATCCAAAACATACGTCATTCCTGGTGACGAACTTAATCCTGAAGACCAACGTGAACATTATTGACTGGCTGATCATTTAACAGCCCACTTGAGAATCGAGACACCCCAAATAGTCAGTTTCTACTAAATGGCTGCTTTTTAAACGCATCAAGGTTAAAGGACAGCCTGACCACTGTGTTCTGTGTGTAACACAGTAGTAGCACAGACTGCAAGTTTTACTAAGGTTTCTGTGGACTAATGTCATCTTTCATTAACCCTGGGTCAGTGGTGCTGCTCTGACTTCCAAGTTGGAAATCCAACTCGAGTTTATCAAAATGACTTAAATTGGATTCAAGTGCAAAAACAGTTTTCTAATGACTCTCTCGCTTTTAGTTCCCACGACCGGGTATGCAGCAGACTCAGCAGCAACAGCAGACCGCAGCTCTGGTCAGACAGCTGCAACAGCAACTATCAAGTAAGTTAAAAAGCTTTCCAGTGGCATCTTTTCACATTTCTAGTGCATGTTCACTGTTCCACATTCAAACTTTTCCCCTTTGTTTTCCAGGTACACAACCATCACAGGGCACCAACTCTTATTACTGATAAGGTTTGTTCGTAGTGGTGTGCAGAGCGGAGGCCCTGCTCTGTGGATTGGGGGATACATGTGTCCAGTCCTATGAAGGTAGTTAGGCGGGAGGACTTGAAGATACAAAGGACCACCAAACAGATAAAAAAAAAAATCCAATATTGACAACTGAGACAACAATCAAAGATGATCTTGTGTCACTTGTGTAACTATGGAGTATCATTGGAGTGATCCTTATCTGAAGTAAACATGTAATGCTTAATGATGGAGCCTATGTAAAGAAAACAAAATACCACAAATTATAAGAATAATACAATTTTTTTTTTTTATTTTCAATTTGTACAATTTTTTCAGTTTCGTGTATTTCTCATTAAAAATCATGTCAGTTTTTAATGTCTGGTACTTGTGTTGGCTTCCTCTTTTAAAACCTGGTAGTGGAAGTTTTTACCTTTTGCTGCTCTTTTTCAAGTTCTGGGGGAAGGAAAATGAAAACATGAGCAACGAGTGTATAAAATGTATCAAACTGGTGTAAATACCACCATAAATGACTGTTTTGTAAAAGTGTTCCAGTTATTAGTAAATAAAACTGTTCTTATTACAAGGACTATGAAAGCAACTAAATGGAACTGAGGCATCAGTTCACGATTCACGTCTGTGTGTTTAATATTTGGGGAGAGGGGGAAGGCATACTGGTAAATGGGAAAAGTTGTTGTGTGTTTCCTCAACTTGGGACTATAGTCATTAGTAAAAAGATAAAATAACAACAGCGGAAGGACACTTAGAACTAACATCCGTACAGAGACTGGGCAGCTACTAAATATGTAGTATTTCTTTTTTTTTCCAGTACAACTAATCTCTGTAGTTTAAATCGATTTAACACTGAGACATGCAAACAGGAAATTTCATTTTCACTTCAGGTTAACACAATTGGCGTTTTCAAACCAGACAGTATGACATTTGACAGTAAAATAAAAATATGTTAAATTTTGGCTGCATTCAGTTTAGAGCGATGATACTCATAACTTTTGCCATTTCTCTTCGTATTCTCACTTCTGGAAATACTCTGCTTGGTTTTAAGCAAATGAGCTGATGGTAAAGTGTGCAGCAAGCAGTGAATGCACTGAACTACTTTCATGCGAGCACAATCAGATGTAAAACCTCATACTAATGAGGTTTTGGATGAAAGACTAACGTGCGATGTGACGGGGTCGGATTTTTGTCCTCTCGCACCCATCACTGGGAAAAAGGTTCAGGGTTGCAGTGCATGTGTGACAACACACACTGTAACACTTAGTTTTGAGATTACACTAAAAAATCAACACCATCATTTCAAATTTGCAGACTTTTTTGTTTTTTGAGGTTTTTGTTTTACATGAGGTTCCAAACGATTGAAAAGCACTCCGCTGTCAGATCCTAGTGCTCTTCCTTCAAAAGGACAGTCCATTCCTTGGTACTTCGGCAGGAAGTTCAGGGCTGCCCAACTCCTCTCATGTGGTTGCACCCCAAGTCTTGAGAGCAATTTATTAGAAGTCTCTGGCACAACTGGCTGGAGAAGTGTGCCATATATCCTCAGACACTCAAGAGAGATGTGGATGATGGTGTCTAGCCAGCGCTGGTCTTCGCTGTCCTTCCTATCCAGTTTCCAAGGTGCGTGGCGCTGGACGAACCCGTTAGTGAGTCTCACACAGGCACTGATGGCCTCCAGTGCTTTGTATATATGCATAGTCTCATAGTGCTTTTCCACCACAGCTGGGAGTTTTGTTACAGCATCCAACATGTGATAGTCTTCACGCACAGCTCTGCCCCCGTGTACTCTGGGGAAAGACTGTGGACAGAAAGTGGGGTACACCTGAGCTGGGTTGAGAGCTGGTGCCGTGCAGCGGTTAAGCAGACCACCAAGAGAGTCCGCGAGCTCTGCGTTGAGCAGCTTGGCAACTTTGTCATCTGTGTAATCACAGTCTGAGTCAGGAACACCCTGACGCAGGAGAAAGTATCTCATACCATCAGCTGTAAACATTTGTGAGCGTTCAAGAGGATCGACCACATTGCCCAAACTTTTTGACATCTTCTTTCCTCCTACTGTCCAGTGGGAGTGCACATGAATCACCTGTGGTAGTGGCAGTCCAGCTCCTAGGAGAAAAGCTGGCCAGTAGATGGCGTGAAATTTTAGGATGTCCTTTCCTATAACATGGCGGGCCACATGCCACCATTGGTTGTGTTTATCTGGATATCCAGCTACTGTGAGGTAGTTCACCAGAGCATCTAGCCATACATAGATAGTCTGTTCATCATCTCCGGGGACTGGGATCCCCCACTGAAGACGGCTTCTCTGACGGGACACAGAGAGGTCAGGAAGATCTTCCTGCAACCACTTAAGTACAGCCTGGTGGAAACGCTCAGGCTGTACAGCCTGAGGATTTCCTCTTAACCAGTCGAGCAGCTGAGATTGAAACGCAGAAAGGCGAAACATATAGTTCTCCTCTTTCATCCACTCCACCTGCAAAACAGTGGAGAGATCATCTCTTTTTGAAGCTCTGTTAATGAACTAAAAATAGCTTAGTATAAACACAAGGGGAAAACAGGAAAAAAATCTCAATTTCACAATTCATTTGGGAAGCATTTTCAGCCTTTATTTGGCAGGGCAGTAGACGACATGCAGTAAATAGTGTGTGGCAGAATCGAACCCATTGTTAGGCACCACTTGCTCGGTAAAATTCACACACACTAAAGACTAAAAGCTCAACTTGGTGTATTTTTCTGGAGTTCATAAAGCTCCACAAGAGACAAAAAGAAAAAACAGTTTGCACTGTTTGATTGATATTACCTTGTGTCCACTCTCCAGCGACACTTTGATCTCCTTCCCTAATGAGTCTAAAGCATCACCGACTTGAGAGGGCATAAGGAAGCTTTCATCTTGGGTGGAGTACCAGCCTTCGTAACTCCCCTTGTAGATGAGCCCTTTGTTCCACAGCACCGACCAGAAATGCTCCACAGCCTCACGGTGTCTCTGCTCGGTGGTTCTTATGTAGTCTGTGTACGATATGTTGCAGCTGCTGAAGAGATGTCTGAACTGCTTGGACACACCCGTGCAGAAGGTGAGGGCATCTTTTCCTGCAGCTTCAGCAGCTTGTTGGATTTTCAAGCCATGTTCATCAGTGCCTGAATGTATTACACACAGTGGAGGAACATCGTCAAAAGAAGCCAACTGGGTGATAATAATAGTTAAAATTCAAATACATTCCACTCACAATCATACAAAACAGAAAACAATCTAATTTACTTCTAAAACTAATTCAACAGTTTAAAAATGTCTAAATTATTAGGTGATTACAGAACAATTTTATGTCAACATGCTAATCTTTTCTTCTCTGTTATGTAATTTTTCTCGTTTGCCCTAATCTATTCAATGTAAGGCTTAAAATACTGTATAATAAAGACCTTAATACCTATAGAAACCCATTAATAAAATTAACGTGAAAAACGAACATTTAGCGTAAATGGAAGATTTACCTGTTGCAAACTTTGAGTTAAATCCCTGCAGTAGTTTGTACTTGTGTAAGCAGTCTGCTAATACAGCTGAGTACAGGTGTCCTAGGTGAGGTGACGCGTTGACATAGAAGATGGGAGTAGTTATATAGTAACTTCTGTCATCTTTGCACAGCTGGGTGCTCAAAGCAGCGCTGCTCCGATGTTTCCAGAGAGGTGGAACCAGTGAGGAAAACTGCTTTTGATGGAGTCTGTAAACCGTTCTACATCCTCTGGTAGCGAAAAGAACGGGGAACCTCATAGTTGGATGCCAGGCGACGTCCACATGAAGACCAAAAACGATACTGAATCCAAGTAGTGCAGAAAGTGTTAGCGTAAAACCGGCAAATTCAGTTCATTGTAAGACTTTTTCGTAACCCTGGAATCCATGTGTTTCATTGACTGTGAAGGTTAAGGCTTCTTCCGGTTTCTAAGAGCAACAATAAATTTGCCCAATGAAAACGCTGCATGTTGAGCACTGGCTATATCAACTACCAATCAGCTTACAAGGTGTATTTTCGATAAGCATTTCCCCAATTTCTTTCTTTCTTTCTTTCTTTTTGTGTTACCGCTGATATTCTAACAAGTATTAAAAAAAGAAAATATACAAAAAGCTAAATATTTACGTTAAAAAACGACATCGATTTCCGTGGGAGGTTTTTAAAAAAAGAACGAAAAAAAACTTTATTGACAAAAAACAGACCACGAAGTTGACATATGCACAGGTACATGGTTTCAGTGGGATAAATGCAAAGGATTTGTAATCAATTTGAAAAAATCCACTTGTCACAATTAAGTTCATTTTTATTTGATTTTTGCATATACTAATACAACAATGTGCTTATTAAAATTGTGATTATTATTGGAGCACAGTTCAAACAAAATTATGATCATTTGAATCTTCTTCCAAACCTTGGCAAAGTGGTGACACATCTGAATAACTTGTCTCCTGCTGCCCTCTTTCCTTACTCACACCAGATATTAGAATACCTGAATTCCTAAAGTCCCTATCCCAGATTGGGAACTCCACCCTTTTCTGGCTGAAGACTATGGCCTCAGACTTTGAGGTGTTTGAAAAACATATGCAGACTGGTTTGGCAAACTCCCACACATACTCAGTTATCCTCAAGAGGATAAAGAGATGGTCCAGCACACTACCACGGGAAGAAAACCACATTGCTTGTCCCGAATCTGGGGTTCAGCTAATGGACAAACTCTTTCCAGTACCCAGGCTTCCTCTACAGAAGGCGTGTCAGTAGGATTAAAGAAGGCCACAAAGCATTCCTTCTGCCGCTTGTCTATGTCCTTAGTTGAAGTCAGCAGCACCCCAACCATACACCGTTTGAGTGAAGTAGCACTTTCCCCTCCCGATTTCCTGACAATTTGCCAAATTTGTTTTGAGGCAGTCTGAAATCTGCCTTGGCCTCATCAAACTCTTTGCACACCCAAATTTTTGCTTCAGCCGCTGCCCAGAATGCGTTCCGCTTGGCCAGATATATCCAAAGTCCCAAAGGCTAATTAAGCCAAATAGGACTCTTTCAGCTTGATGGGTCCCTTTACTGTACCCACCAACAGTTTTGTCTGGCAGCCTCAACAATGGAGTTTCATTTGGACTCAATGTCCTCAGCCTTCCTTGGAATGCAGTCAAAGTTCTGACGCATGTGGGAGTTGAAGATCTTGTCGACAGGGGGTTTTGCGAGGTGTTCCTACTGCACTCTCACAATAGGTGCACCAGGTCTGTCCAGCACTAAAACCCTCACATGTGCAATAAGACTGCCATAAGTGCAATACTTTTTTTCTGACAAAGTTGTACTTTTGTATTTTCTTACTCAGTTGTATATAGCATTTGTATTCTATTTTATTCTATTGTATATAGTATTTTATTTTATTCTATTCCAGGGTCTTCTAATTTCTGCTATATAACTTTGCACTTTTGCTGTAATGACCCAAATTTCCCACCTGTGGGACTAATAAAGGTTATCTTATCTTATCTTATCTTATCTTATCTTATCTTATCTTATCTTATCTTCCAATGGTCAATCATTATCACTAATGAGAAGTTAATATGCCTTGGCTTTTTCAAGTTAAAAGATATTTTAGAACCTTCTGCACCAAATTTAGGTGGTTCTGTGTATTTGTTTGACTCTTTATGTATACTTTTGTCCCAGTGTGGATTAGAGAAAATCCAAAATAAATTCAAACTTGTGCATTGAATTCTTCTTTTGTAAAGTCATTATGTATGCTATACAATGCTATATTTTGCCACTATGGCAAAATTACAAAAAAATAATCAAAAACCCCAAATTACCCCCTACATTCATGCCCGTGATGAGTGTATATAAACTCCTGACCACACCTGTAAATCTCTTTAATACATACTGTAAATCAAAGTATTATAGGATTATTTTAGCACATGGAAGACGTTCACATGCAAACTGCATGTGATATTGCCTGATTGTATCAACTGGAAGCATTATTTGAGCAAATTAGTGGTATCTGCCATCACAAATTCACTAAAATTTATGTGCCATGTCTCTCTTTTATTATGGCTAGGGTGAGAATTTAGACTTCAAACAAACAAACAAATACATGACCCTTTATTTGATCATTTTCTGTTATATAATATTTTTTAGTTTAAATATTAAAAAGATTTTCCAATTCTCCAGAACCAGAAAATCTAGACTATAAAATTGTAAAAACTGTAGATATTAAAAAGGTGATGATAGCTGCCTTCGTGCTGAATAGTCATTTAACCAACTTTCGAAATCTACCTTGCTGAGCTTTTTAATAGTCACTATTACAAAGGTAGTAGATCAAACTCCTGCAAGCTAATAAAACCATTTATGCTTATTTTTAATAAATATAGTAACAGTCTTAAAAATAGAGTTGGACAAGTTAACAGGGTTGAATAGCTATATTTATTTGTAGATAATGTAGAATGTAATGTACTGTGAAATTCAGGGACAAATGTATTTGTGTAAATAAAAGAATGAAACTGTGAAATGAATTTGTCTACTTTTGATAATATGTGTAACGGAGACTTGTAATGGTTGGAGAGACACTCACTTTAGCCAGAAAAGACTGGACAAATACAAAATATGTCAAAGGTGACTGACCTTTGGTCTACCAGTGGTGTTAACATGCGACTTGATCATGTTACTTCTTCTTTATCATGCCACCTCATTGTTTTGTCTCTTCCTTTTTGAGGCTAAATAGGTTTCGGTAACAAGTCTGCACATATTTTGTGGGAACTTGTTTTTGCTAATTACTGTTTTTAAACTATGCTGATGTTTAAAAAGGTTAAACAATTATAGATATGTTAACAATTTCAAAACTTCATTTAAAACTCGTTTAAAATTCTATAGTTGAAAAGAAATGTCATTATCAGCAAGTAGGGACACGAGAAAAATGCAATTTTCTGTCTTTTAAATAATATTTTGGAACCGTTTTAAACAGTTAGGTTTACATTTTGTCTCACATTGCATTTTGCTTGTGAACAACAAATATGTTTTAGTATTTTATGCAAAAAATGTCCTACAGCTGTAGCCCTAACATCTTTCTGTGTTATTTCTTATACGGATTTCTTTCCAGTACTTTGTTATTGTTATTAAGCAAAACAGCTATCTGTAATCCCGTATGAAAACATGGCGAACAGCTGTTTGTTTGACTGGTAGCATACCGTTTCCAAGACGATCACCAGGAAGTGGCTTGGTTACGGCCAGCCAATCAGCTGCTCCTCCTCCCGCGGTCCGCAATGAATGTGACGAATAGCTTTGATGTGACGACGGAGGCAAAACATTTCACAAAATGTGACTTTAGCCGGCCGCCTAACGCTGAATTGCCCTAAAACAAACTACAACCAAATCAGCGCGGTACGTACTTTTCTATTGCTCGGCATTTACGGTCGTTTTAATGGGTAGTTTCAATTCGTCGTCGTACAGTCAGCCTATCATGTGACTTCTTTAAACTCGAGCTTTCAGGCGTTTGATTCCTGGAAAGTTTCGTATTTAAAGTAGGTCGACCATTTTTACACCCGGAACATCTTTTATTGCATTATCCGCTGTTTCAGATGGAGGTGACTCGTTTGGACTTCTACATCGGCCTCTCTCTAGCTGTGAGCTCCAGTGTTTTTATCGGCTCAAGTTTCATCTTGAAGAAGAAAGGCCTGCTCCGATTGGCCAGCAAGGGGTCCATGCGAGCAGGTGATAAAACAAAACGGAACAAGTTTATCTGAGCGTTTGAAGAGATATTTACAACACGTAATTGTACTAACAATAACTACAACAGAACGAAGTAGCCCTTTAATCAGAATTGTTATTGCAATTGTCAAGATGAAAACGATCCAGCTTTCATTATCAGTAACAGTAAGATGGAGGGAGGTTAGTCATCATGCGGCTGTGTTGTGTTCACACACGCTGAGACTTTTACTCACTTAACTATCACGTAAGACTAAAAATGTAATCATTGCATCGAATGCTGACATTTTAGAGGGTAAAATGACAGAATATGGGGCTTATCTGTCACCATAAACGAGTCACATCACCTGATTAAAAGCATAATTATGAGAAAGCGTCAAATAGTAATTTCCTTGTGACTTCACCTGGGTGATTCTAACACCTAGGTATGAAACCACTGCTCTGGAGCACCAAACCTGCTACTGAGAGTATGCCAGTACTATTAATCCTGTTTGACAAGAGTTTACTAAAAGACACACCCATCTGTTATAGTAAAGATTGATTCCTTATTATAAATGAAAGTAGATTTATTTATTTATGTTTTTTTTTAAAGCAAAGAAAGAACTAACTGTTTAGGGATTAGCTAATTAACCAAGAGTTAATAAATATACTATAAACTCTAACTTAAGACATAAGCATTAAACTATCACATTTAAGAAGCAGTAAATACGTAACATTTGGCTTTTGACAAAATGACTCAAAGGATTCATGGACTATGAGTTTAGTTCTTCCATAAATAAATTGGGATTTTCATTATTGTCTTATTATTGGTGCATTATTGTGCAAGCAGGAGTTTACGTTTTTAAAGTGGAAATGATTTTGACTACTTTATAAACTTTTGGGATTTTCAACTGATAGCTTTATATCATGTTGATCATAATCTTTAAGGTCCTTGAGATGTTGGCTGTTTTTTAACTGCATAAATAAAATTGAGATACGTTGTAGAAAACTATATTTTAGTGCAAAAAAAAAAGACAGGTGTACCCGAATGATAAAAGTATACTTCACCTGGTATCAGAAGGCCTGTGTAAATTTAAGCTACTGCAGTATGTTGTGTAACAAATGATTGATAACATTGGACTGGGTGTTCATAAATGTACCAACAATGGAGATTTTGAGTGAGAAGTCTGCAGCTGTTATTGGGACATCTACTGCAGGTTTTCTTTGTTCACCTCACAGGTCAAGGGGGGCATGCTTACCTGAAGGAATGGCTATGGTGGGCAGGATTGATTTCAAGTAAGTGAATCATTGGCAGACTTAATTCTGCCCCGTAAATGGCTGACAAGGCCAGGATTCTTCCCAGAAACACTGTCTTCTTTGTTTTCCTAAAACAAAACAAGGCATTTGTGGGTTTGGTATTTTTTTTTTTTTTTTTGTTGGTGTTTTG
>VUQR01014904.1:11234-24174 GCA_015108515.1 Hemichromis elongatus | reverse complement strand
GCAGTAACCACTGCACCCACACCAAATATTCCTAGGTCACATTCCTTCAAAGAGCACATTTGCACACGTGGGCTTGGAAGAAAATGTTTAACCTAAACAGCTGCACCAGATATGAATATATCTGCATACTAATGATGATCTTTGTCGTGTTGCAGTGGGAGCTGGAGAGGCTGCTAACTTTGCCGCATATGCATTTGCACCAGCCACACTCGTGACTCCACTAGGAGCATTGAGTGTACTTGTCAGGTAAACGTTTTAAAGTATTATATTGAATAACAGCGTGATTAATGATGTGCCTGAGTTTGAAAATGCTCCCCAATAAATAGTATATTTACTATAGTTTGATATATCCTGATATTTGCTAATATTTGCAAATATTAATATCTGCTGTGTTTGTTTTCATCTCCAGTGCCGTGCTGTCCTCTTACTTTCTGAATGAGAGGCTGAATGTGCATGGAAAGATTGGTTGTTTGCTTTGCGTCTTGGGCTCCACAGTCATGGTTATTCATGCACCGCAGGAAGAAGAGGTGGCTTCCCTCACTGCCATGTCTGAGAAGCTCCTGGATCCAGGTATGCCCAGAACTGCTTTGCTGTGATGTGATTAACAACACTGTGGAAGCTGAATCCCAGAAAGGAGCTGGATGTTTGTTTTTTTTCAGGTTACTAACTCATTCTTGAATGCTCCCATTAGGTTTCATTGTGTTTGCTGTGTGCGTTGTGGGAAGCAGTCTGATTCTTATCTGTGCTGTGGCTCCGCGTTTTGGACAGAAGAATGTGCTGGTCTACATCCTGATCTGCTCTGTGATTGGCTCGCTCTCTGTGTCTTGTGTAAAGGGCCTGGGCATTGGCATTAAGGAGCTGGTTGCTGGGACAGCAGTGCTGAAGGAACCCTTGTTTTGGGCCTTACTCATCTGCCTGGTAATCTGTGTCAGCCTTCAAATCAACTACCTGAACAAAGCCCTTGATATCTTTAACACATCACTGGTGACTCCCATTTATTACGTCTTCTTCACCACATCTGTCATGGCCTGCTCGGCCATCCTCTTCAAGGAATGGTTAAGAATGAACATAGATGGAATAGTGGGAACAATCAGCGGGTTCTTGACCATCATTTTGGGAATTTTTCTCCTCCATGCCTTTAAAGACATTACATTTACCTGGGATTCCCTCCCACTTTATCTGAGGAAAGGTCCTCAGGGCTTTCCATGGGGCCAGCAGCCGTACTTGGCTCTTCCCAGCTATGACTTGCAAGCGCAAGATGAGATGAATCTTCCCAGAGAAGGAACCTCAAACGGAGGGTGGAGTATACACCAGAGAGCACCTTAAGGAGGACCAGTATCGTTATTACCACTTAAAAGTAAAAATTTAATACATATCACAGCTTTACAATCTATCTTACAAAACAAAGCGAGAAGGGTGGGAAAGGAGGCTTTAAAATGAGAGTAATGCTATAAGTACACTGGATTTTATTTAAAATTAGTTGTCCACATCATACTGGTGTGTACATTTATTTTTTACAGCATATTAAGTTAAAAAAATAGCCTTCACAAACCAGATTGTTCCTTCTGTTACTGAAAACTATAACCGAAGTTTGTACCTTCAATTTTCACCATGCTTAAAGATGTGTGAGCTTATTTGGAGTCAGTGTTAACGTCTTAATTTGCTCTGAATCGTTACTGCATTACCTCAGTATTATATACAAACCACACCAAAGAATGCTGTTTACTTGTATAAATGTGTACCTAATGTGTGCCAAGCTGTAACATACCGCTGTGTTAACTGTATTTTGGATGTTTGATAATGCCGATTAAAACACATTTACAACATTGTTTCACTGCACTCTTCCAAAAGATGGACAGTATTGTTTGGCTTTTCTTTTTTTTTTTTAAATTCATTTATTGCATATGTACAGCCCAGAACCCTCAGCTGCTGATCATGCCTCATCTGTCAAGACATCTGTAGTTCATTTCATTACACCAGCATGTAGTTAGTCCTCTTGCTGCAAATACCCCCCCCCCAGCAGGCCAGCTTAGTGTGTTTTTGCACATTTTGTGAGTTTTCACAATCAGACTCAATTTTAAAGCTTGAGCTTGAATTCTGTGACTTCACAAAACCAACCAGAGTTTACGTTTGTTTTTTCTCAACACTCAGATGCCAGCAGAAGGCAAATAAAACTACAAGAGTCCATAGTTGATGTTAATTTCAGGCACTTGTATGAAAAGGTAACACTTTAGATTCCTTTTCCCCCATTGGCCGGACAGTTCTTCAAGGTACTGTACAGACAGCAAGGTCAGAGGTGCGGCTCCTCTCAGAGCAGTGCCCGTGTGCCCCGTTAGTGCTCTGAGAGACAGTTTTTAGTCTAACATGGACTCTGAGAACGACCCCCGGCTCCTCTGAGTCTGTTCCAGTCTGTTTAAGATGAACTGGCTGGTGTCGATGAATCGCTCCACGCAGTTAACAAAGCACGCCTCCGTCCTCGAGTCCAGCTTCGGCCCGGGTTTATCCATGCACTTCTCCTGGAAACAGAGACATTAAAAAGAGGTGTTTGGAGACAGCAAGATTGGCTACAGCGCCAGACTTCCTGTTACAAAGTATCAACTTTACGTCACAGCCGGTATAAGTAACAGTGTAGCGCGTGGCTCTGTCCCGGCTGTGACCTCAGCACGCAGTGCGGCACCCCATGATTCGGACATGTTCCTCAAACACTCAGAAGTCGAAAGTGTATTTTATACCCGGTATTCGGGAAATACTTAAGCGGTCCTCCGTGAGTCGTGACCTCACACGTCTGCCTTTTGCACACTTTGACATGAATATTAAAATAATATATATCCTTACGCGTCGCTTCACTCCGGTAATCCTTTTCTAAAGCGACAGCTATACCAAGCCGGTGTATAGTGGACAGGGGAAAAATAAATGTAAGTGCCAGTCTCTCAAACACATTATTATTGAATCCCTGCTTTAAAATAGCGGCAAGGGTTGCCTAAGAAAAGCCGTGTGTCCAAATCCCGGTTGGAGTCACCCGGTGTTTTTAAATGGGTAAAATCCAATTTAAATATAAATCTCTGCCCACGGTAAACGAAAAGCGAACCCCTAACTTTTGTATAATATATGACTAATGACCGGTGCGCCCATTAGTAAAAAATAACACATATTTATAGGTATAGCAAATGGCAGAGCTGGGCTGGTAGCTTAAAGCTTATCTTACCCAGCAGACCTCCGTCATTTGATGCACCAGCTGCTGAAATCTTTGTTTCTGAGACTCGATTTCGATGAATTGCTGAAGCTGAGGGTCAGCTGTCGCTCCCTGGCCGTCCATACTTGCTTATAAAGAGGTCGTACTTGTAATATTTTGCAAATTTTCAATGTTCAATGGTTTTATTGCTGACCTTCACGTGTGTATGCACGACGGGAAACGGGAAGTAGTTCAGCCAATCACGGAGCACGTTTGTGTGACAAGACACGTAAAGTTTTCGCACCAGCCATACGGATCGGGCACCCAAAGGCCGCATTTTAAGGCCGATTACGTCACAGCGACGCGACGAAGGCTGTCCCATTTCAAAGGCTGCTTAAAAATGCAGCCTCAAATGCGTCCTTAGGATGGATCAGTGTCACTAGTGACAGTCAGGTGTATCCTTCGTGGCCCAACCTATCCCACAATTCATAGCGCGGCGGTGGGTATGGATAATTTTGCTGAAAAAAACGGCAGACGGCTGAATAGGAGCGGCCGAAGAATAAAATGTTAAAAGTAAGTTCGGAATATTATGCCACTTATTCATGTGGGAATATTTAATAATGAAGAACATTAAAACAAAAACATTACTGTTGGCCACATGTCGGCAAAGTTATGTGACATTAGTGATGTTTGTACTTTGAGCGTTAACTTGGTTTTAAAGCCTTTACTTTAAAATATCCGCCGTTCAAAAGTCGACCTTAATCCTTCAGCTGTGTTTGTGTTTGTGTTGTGTTTGTGGATATATGAGTGACTTTAATTATCCATAAAATCATCACATTCAGTGTGTGAGGAAGAGGAGGAGGAAGAGCCAGCAGCAGTGGCTCCCTGTTTTTGAAGGACTGATAGAAACGTTTAAAATCACTAATTGTCTGTCCTGGATCAGTCTTATTAGGTCATGTTCAAATCATTTGATCATTCCAGTGTTTTCAGTGTGGGAGAAAGTACTCAGGGTCTTCAAGGTAAACACTATGAAAGGCAGGAACAAGTTTAATACTCACAAACCTAAAGTCTGTATCAGCAGCAGAATGGAGCTAAAAATAAATGTCCATGTTTGTTTCAGTTCTATGAAACTTTGAGTGTTTCGGATCAGTAGTACTGCTGTGTGTGCTGGATCATATTGCTCTAATTGTTTCCTATGCTTTATATATTGTGAGGTAAGTTGATCTATAGTGTTCCATCATATTCTATAAGGATGTTATGTGTTTGTAGACTTTCTGCCCAGTTTGACCCATTTAGCAGAGGTCAGCCTGTTTAAGGCTCTGATAGCTATTCGGTGTGACTTAAAGCAGTTATGACATGGGAGGATTTTATCACCTAATAAAGGAATATTTAACATATCAGTCTACTCTTCATTTTATCAGAAACAGTCATCACAGCTCGGACATTTTCTGTTTACAACCATTCAGACAGATTTAGTAATGCCAACATAATAAAAGAACAACATTTGTCTCATATATAATACATCTATACACTGTCATAGATGTTTGTCTTTAAGTAAAGATTTCAGGTGAGAGGAAATATAAATAACTAACTTGAATCTTTACTGAAGCTCAGTATTTGACACAGATTTCAAGTTCACCACTGTAATAACTAATAATGATAAATATAACACTAACTTTAATATTGCCCATATTACATTTACATTTACTAGCTAATCTTAAAATGACTGTTCAGTACAGAAATTATGTTTTTACAGTCCTGTGGTCTCAGCCTCAGATACTTATCAAATCAAATGAAATGTTTCCAGCGGTAAGTTTCATGGTTGCTAGGCAACCTGAACAGCGCGACGGAGGCTAGACCGTCCCATTTCACAAGCCTCGCACTTCCGGCCTTAGCGGTCTTTGAGTACGCGGCCCTTGGGGATCGTTAAGGCTGCGTACTCCAGGGCTGCAGAACCTGAACTGGGACACAGCCTATGTAGATACTTGAATACAGCAGGTCTGTCGCATGGTTTGAAATTTTCATTTCATCTTTTGCACATGTTCATTTTTAATTTTTATTCCACATGATGGTGTTTCAAACATTTCAAAGCCTGGTATACTTGGCTTTTTATTTGTGCAATACATATGCGCATACAAAGCTTGTTTAGACATGCAAAAAATGTTTACACATTCAACAAATATTTCACAGAATTCACTAAATACATACAAACTCAATCCAGTGCAATTTATTAAAATGTACACAATTGAAATGCTACTCTATAGGAATGTACTTCAACGTATGGGGTGAAAGGATAGTATAATCAGTGAGCAACAGTGATATTCACAGTACACATATTCACATTTCAGAGGACTTCGGCGTGCTGTTAGTTTCACTGATTGTGTTATCTATCCAGGGGTATCTGGAGATACGACTCTGTGGGCTTCTGAGTGAACTGTCGATGTTTTGTGTTGATGCGTTATTCGGAGTCCTACTGCAGCTCATACAGCAGATCCTGAACAGTCACCGCCAGCTCTTGAAAGCTGGGTCTCTCCTCTGCTTTCTAAAAGGAAAAGCAAAGGAAAACTCTAAGATTGGGGCCAAGATTCAACGTCAGCTCAACTTTTCAAATATGAAAATTCACTTACATCATGCCAGCAGCTTGACATAATGCTGTAAACTCTTTCATTGGCCAACTGGGGGCGAAAGAGGCGCAGGCCCCGGGACACCTGGTCCACTATTTCCGTATTGTTGAGGCGCTCATAGGGAAGTCGTCCCAGAGTGTACACCTCCCACATTAAAACCCCTAATGGATTACATAAATGGCTACAATTTAAAATCGTTATGCTTTTATGCAGATATGAAATCCTAATTTGAGCAGACAAAACAAAATCTGGAGGGACCAAACTCCGAAAATGAAATTTAAAGGACAAAAATAGATATCAACAAAACAATAAAACATTAAATGCACACATAAGGTGTTTTTATACAGTAGAAGAACTAACCTATTAGGTCTTTTGCACCTTTTTTTAATTTCTGAAGTTTCTGTATCCACTCACTTTGAAGTACATCAATAGAGCAATAAATACATTACTTACCATATGCCCAGATGTCAGACTTACTGCTGAATTTGCAGTAAAGAAGGACCTCCGGTGGCGACCAGCGGACAGGGAACTTTGAGCCTACCGAGCTTGTATATTCATCATCTAAAACATACCTGGAAGGTTTGGAGGAAGAGGATTTTAATATTATGCTGATGATGTACCAGTGCATCTTGTTCTTTTTTGCAACTTATGTAAAGTGTTTTACCTTGATAACCCAAAGTCAGCCACTTTGACCGTGCCATTTCCATCTACTAAACAGTTCCTGGCAGCCTGGCGATAAAACAAACAATACCTTGGGTTTAGGAATAATCATTAAACGTTCAGCGTTATCTTTGAATAGCAAACAGGAAAGCAGTGGGATTTTTCTTTTTTAAGCTTTTACACAGTGGATCGATTGTCTCTCACCAGATCTCTGTGGATGTACTGTTGTGACTCGAGGTAGGCCATGCCCTCGGCGACATCTTTACACATTTCGAGCAGCTGGATGCTTGTTGGGTGCTGCTTCAGGCCCTCCTTGAGGTATGTGAGGAGGCAGCCGTTTCCAAGGTACTCAGTCACTAAAAAAATAGGCCTTTGTTTGGTGCACACGCCGTAGAGCTGGACCAGGTTCTCATGGCGAAGCTTCCTTGTTTGAGCAAAAAGGAGAAGGAACTTAAGCACTGAGCTGATATTCCTCAAAGACATTACAGGAACTACCATTCCCAATATGACAGATGAGCTTTATGAGTCTTGTGCACAAACAGACTCACCTTAGAGGGAATTAGATAATCAGTTATTATCATTTAATTATGCTTACATCATGATTTTTGCTTCTTCTATGAAATCATCTTCAGACATGGAGCCCTCTTTAATCATTTTAATGGCCACATCATGCTGTCCCTGCCACTTCCCATACTTCACCACTCCAAATTGTCCAGATCCCAGCTCCTTGATGAAGGTGAGGTAGCGTGGGTCAATCTCCCACACACCTGCATCAAACAAGAGAGAATAATTGTGCTCTTTTAGCATGTAACAACCTCATTAACATAACGGCTTGACACCTTGTATATATCTTTTTAGTGCTGCTGAGAGATAAACGAGATGCCACTCTTGGCTAGCATAAACACTATAGAAAGGTTTTTCTTTTATCAAACTAAAAACCAGGTGATCAGGTGCACAGACAGGCACAAAAGTGTAACTACTCTTTCAAATATACTAATATTACAAAACTCTGTTAAAACAATGATCAGTCTCTTACATGTTAGCTTTTATACACTCTCTGAAAGCTGTTATGATAAATAAAAGAATGCATTCATAATCCAATAAAGCAGGTGTAATCAGATTTCGTCTGCAGTGCCGTCATGCTCTTACCATAACCAAGGCCTGCTGTGGATGGGGGCGGTGCCCGGTTAGATACAATGTGTTTCAGTCTGCTAACCATACCTAGTGGGGGAGATAACAGAGCCACATTACCTACCGGTACTAAGACTTTCATTTTTGACTGACAGGAAGACTGGAGTATGGATTGTAAGTATGAACTAATTCATTGAGCTTTGAGATATGAGGGCTACCGTAACGGAAGATGTTAAAAAAAGAGAAAGTAAAAAGTGTTTTTGCATAAAACAACTGTAAATTTAAGTTAAATAAAGTAGAGATTAATAAAAAAAAATTAAACCCACAAAATTACCAATGCCCCCCTACCCCCCCACTCAAACTTCCTTATGACTCATTTCCTTTTTCCTGTTACTGTAACCAAATTTGAAAATGAGTTTATTGTGTAACAAATACCACAGCATTAAAGCTGAGACTATGCATATATATGGCCCGGGCAGTTATACTGACCTGCTGCATTGTGCTGGTGATAGTTGATGAGCTCTGCGATGGCGTTAAAATTATGCTTTTCTGCCAAGTAATACTGGCCCTGCGGGGTGGTGCAGATGTTATAATGTCGGCAGCTTCCAACAGCTTCCCTGAAGAGAGAAGAGCAACAGGAGTAGAGTCGGTCCGCACGTTTTCACTGGAACCACCGAACAGGAATCGCTTATTACATATGCATAATTAGGTAAAATCTCCTCAGTGGTCTGAACAGGGTAGCTCAGTCTTAGAATAAAAAAAAAAAGTACCGCAGACACACTAGTCCTGGTTTTGCATAAGTCATTTACATCTCTCTCCCTCTGCGGGCCACTGTTTCCTCTTTCATTACAAACAGTTCTTCTTTTCATGCGTTCACACATGACCGGAGCTAGTGGATACACTATATAAATGGTAGGAGTGTTTAGCACCACTAAGCTTACTCACCCGCCGCTCCTTGTGAGCAGAGACACAGTGTATTTCCCAGCCTTGCTGGAGTCCCGTACCAAGAAGCCTCCGTCTTTGTTCTGATTACCAGAAACAACAACACATTTCATACGTTTTGACATAAATATAGTTCCAAAATGTATCTTTATGTCATATCTACATTTTTAAGTACATTGGTGATGTAAGTCATATTTTTACCTCAGCCTTTAACAGTTTTTCTGCTTGGCTACGGTTCATATTCTTGCAATACCAGCTGTCAAAAAAAAATTCATTCATTTTATTTGAATCATTTTTATTGTTTTTTTTTCTGAATGTTATTTTAATAGTTCAACAATAAGAAATATATAAGAGTAAAGATAATGAACCATGAATTATTTAGGTTAAAAATGATAAAATGTATAACTGCATGTGACATTAACACATCTTTTCAGGAGCATAGCAATGACACTGATACTCACTCGAATCTTTCTAGCCCATCTTCAGCTTCGACAACATAATTGCTCGGTATATAACCCTCTTTCCTGGAAAAGCAAAGAACATCAACAGATGACACGTGCAAAACGTGAATTTTTGCTGTACCTTAAAATATTTGTTAACACCAGCAGCATCTCATAAATTAAATAAAGTAAAAGTAAAAATCTATTTATATAGCACTTTTAAAGATAAATATCACAACTATCTTTACAAGAAGAAACGCAAAAACTGTTACAAATTATTCAAGTGATTCAAATATTATATAAATTAATTTGAGCGATTATGCAAAGTAATGAGTCGTGTAGCCATGGAAGCCACTTTTTGAACATTCTCTTATATAAATGATCTTTAATCTGTGTGCTTCATCACTGATTATCTGTCTTTATCATTATGGAGCTTGCAGTTGGTTTACTTTTGCTTGCATTGTAAGTATCCAGTGTAAACTGACGGCGCTTGCTTTTGATTTGTGTGACGGAGACATTTTTGGGTCACCTCTAGTGTCCTTACCCATATTTATCTCGGGCTCTCCACCAGTTTGCATCGGACTTTTCCAGGATGGTGTACTCCTCATCCTTCCTCAGCTCCAGGTCTTGCGGTGTCATGGGCGTGTAATTGTACTCAGCTACAACAGTCATGCTCGCAGAGGAAGCTGTTGGGTCGGGAGGCTGTGGAGGTAAAGGACGAGCAGGCTTTTCCTGGAAAAAAAAATATATTAATTTTTTTCATATAGAAGAAAATACTGTGTAGTTGGTGAATGTTCATCTCAAAGTACTGGGTGTGTACCTCCCCAGGGGTTGGAGGAAGCGGTTTCCTTGATAATCTTCGTCGAGATGGCTGGGATGTAAAACCTATGACGGCATTATTTGATATATTTGTTAATTAATTTAAAAGTTTAGTCACTGATCATTTTAGATTTTAAACTAAGGGGAGTCTAATTCTCACCATTCTTACTATCAAGCACTTTGCAACCCATGGCCTGTTTAACTTCCTGGTGGCAGCACAACCACACCCCATCAACCCAGAAGCACGGATGGTACTTCTGCATCAGATCGCTGTTGAAGCGCACCACTGTATGCGTGTATGATCACAGAGCTTTTCAGATACACAAAACGTGGCCATGTTCACGAAAGATAATATGAGATACTGTGACCATGTGCGAGAATACACACGCGCACTTACATTCTTTGAGCTTCTTTATCCACTGAGCCCGGCTGTCTTCAGTCTTAGAAAATATATACAGTGGCCCTTCATCATAAATGACCTGTGGACAGACATTTTCAGTATTGTTTTAAATGTATTTTTTCATTCTTAAGTTGATAAAAGAGAGTCTGGTATTGCAGAATAGATTGCTGCAAGTGTGGCAAAAGTCTTCAAATGCATTAACGGAAATTCAACACACAAAGTGTTACTTTGCTTTTTCTTTAATCAAGACATGTTTAGCTTGAACTTTTACTATTTATGGCAACATTGGCACTAAAAGCCCCTAGCTCATCTGAGTGTGAGAGGAAGTTTCACTTCTTAACAATTAACTTTCACAGTGTTAACTATTGGAGCACTGAACAATCCTTGGAGAGCCTCACTCATGCTGCTGTGTGCCGCTCATACGTGTGTTTTTTTTTTTTTTAATAGAAAGTGTCTGTTGTTGTTCTTTTTCTGCAGCTCTATTATTGTATAATCTTCCTGTTACGTGTTCTGGCCTGAAGCTAAACAAGAGAAGAGGTAGCGGTGAAAGCAAGCAAAGTTTATTCAGCTACGAAGCATTTGCATTTGATTCTTGTTTATAACTTCAGTAATGAAAATTGGATTGAAAAATGTGTACCTGGAATGGGTACATGCGCTCTTGCGGGGCATTGGGCTCTGGCTGGACTGTCTCTACACACTTGATCTTCTCTAGGTCAACTGACCCTTTCAGACCTTTTCGCTTCTGCTTAACAGAAGAGGAAACAGTCAGGTAAGTCCAAGGTAAAGAGCCAAGTGTTTATTCAAGGTTGCCAGCGAACATTAACATGAAACAAACCTTCCTTCATTTCTATATACATACCTTTTTGTCTGTGTCAAAGTCATAGTAGGATATTTTTTCCGCTGTGAGAACAAACAATCGCTCTTTGTAGTTTAAAGGCGAGGTCTTCTTCTTCTGTTGAGATCTTTTAATGAAGATTTCTTCCAGGATAGAGTCTGACATGATTCGATCAGGATTCAGCTACACTGGAACGAGGGACAAATGGATTTGTTTAAAAAGCGTAATCGAGGCGAAACACAGGGCTTCTTTTCTAAACGGCATGTTCACACCCCAACTACAACAGCGTTTGTAATTCTGCTGAGAGCTGTGACTGGCTCGCCCGTTGTGACTGTTCTCAGCGTTATAATAAAGCCTCAAGTTTTACTCGACTTCACACTTATTCAGTGTTTTCATTTCCTTTGAAAAGCATTTTACTGAATTTAATACCTACCCACTGTTCATAGAGTTGGAGCAGTGCCACTACAACAGGTGAGAGTGGAGATCTGGAACGAGATGAACAGGCATGCAGTGTTAGCGCATATCACTGTGTGATTAGGTGTAGTTTGCATAAGCCCTGCTTTTCCCCACAGCAACACCCTCGGTTTCCAACATTTGCCTCTGTGGCACATCTGTTTCTCTCAGCTGTTACATCCTGGTCATCTGGATACAGTATTTAACTCGTCTTTGCCTTTGGCATGAATATCAAGCACCTGATTTGAAGGCTATGTTATAAGCCACAAACATGGCTATAAATACAGCAGTACAGTTCTTTTTAGTTTAGTTTTAGTTCTTTTTTTTTGTTTTTACTGAAGCAGATTCGAAATAAAATTTGCTTGCTAGCCAACATATCATGTAATATATCACTCTTACTATCAGAAGGCTTCCTTCCTCTTGGGCACATTTATACATTTTACCACGCATATAAGATAAGTAGGCAAATGAAAAGAGCTCTCTTTTTGCTTTATGGCAGTATAGTGTGTACTGTTTGCAGCACCTCCTAACCACCAGCGCTGAAATGAAACTTGCACCTCCAAAACAAGACACACTGATAGAATCTGAGTGAAGGACAGCATAATGTCATTTGTCTTTTTTGGAAATTAGTAACATAGCAACATTAACAGCCGGATATTTGAGGGGGAGAAAAGCTAGCTGAAACTGAATTCAGCATAAACAGTACTGCAGTGACGGTGCACGCAGAAAGACACGACAACTGATGAAAACAAAGCTGAAAGATACTGGTGTTGATGATAGATTGGGAAGCAAAGTCTTCTTTGGTTCTGACCAATGCAGAACTAAAACTCAAATCTCACCAAATGACCAGAAGAAAAGCCAACGTATTCCCATCACCACATTGTTCTAAAAGTGCAACAAAAGTGCACCAGTGCAGGGAAGTCATATGGTTAGAGTTACCGATCAAACGTGAACTATTAAATTCTCAGACTCACCCTCGTTACACGGCCGAATGCTCACTGTGTGTCAGTTTCTGTCAGATGTGTGCGCACTTCAACTCAGCCTATTTTCAGCTTAGAGGGAGAGAGAGAGCGAGAGAGAGAGAGAGAGAGAGACAGAACTTCCTTCTATCATCTGAACTGTAACTGTAGCACTATGAGAAGCTTCTGTTGCTCTCTGCTAACAGGGTCTTTGACATTTCTTCACACACGAGTGACAGTACCTGCTGGTGTCGTTTCTACCTTCGTGAGCAGACAGAGGTGTTCCCTATTCTGTGAAACATTATTTACTCATTCCTCATTTAACACGACCCGTGTTGTCTCACATCACTAACTCGAGTGAAGGTCACTAAACTCTGAAAGCGCACGCCCAAAACAGTGATGTTTGCCTCTAAATAAGTTAAGCTTTTTGACTGAAACTGTGCAGCTACCAATGCATCATGGCTACTCAGGGGAGATTTTTTTTTTTTTTTTTTGCCTCCACTGA
>VUQR01014904.1:0-11212 GCA_015108515.1 Hemichromis elongatus | reverse complement strand
TTTTGCCTTCACTGATAGGAGTTGACTCAGGGTGGCTGACACAGACAAAGTCATAGGGAAGTTGCATCAGTATTGCGTTGCAATATGAAGAGAGAAGAAACCCTGTGGCCTGCACCTCTTATTACCTGACAGCATCTCTATTTTAAATGTTGCTCTGTATGATTTGGACATATGAAAGGCATGTAATGTATAAGTGGTGGCAAGAGAATATATAATGTATATTTGTAATTTTAATCTTCTGTGTGTGACCTGGACTGCATACTCTAAAACAGGCCAACTGTGTCACTAAACCCTCTGTGTGAAAAGGCAATTAAGTAGGAAATAATAATTACAAATGATCACTAATGCATTTTTTTTTATTCTGAAGTGCGTGATGTCTGATGTGAATGACACAGCAGACACAACCTTATCATGAAAGACTAATGTTAACAGGAACCTGTAAAGATGCTGTGTTTCCTGATGTTTCCTGGTAGATAAGCGCTATGTGCAATAAAATGCGTACTTGTGTATGTGTGTGTCTGTGTGTGTCTCTGTGTGAGCATACGTAACAGAGAAACAGACTGAGAGAAAAAAAAAAGTGCGTAATGTCACAAGACTGGTTCTAACCACAAAGAATACTCAGGCTTATTAAAATACCACATAAGTTTAACATTGTGGTAACTTGTGAGAACTATTTGTCAGGATATGAGAATTTCCCATCATGCACACGTAAGTATTAAAAATGATAATACTGTCTGTGACAGTTCAATGCAAGATATCTGTCACAAAGAGTCGGTAATGGTGAGAAAGTACAACTTGATTAGCGATAAAGACTTGCTATACATTTATCTGCTACAAAGAAAGCACTTTGATGAACAGTGTATTCGCATACAGGATTATCAGCACTCTGTCAGCACACAACAGTACAATTATGTCCAGAAAACATTCCTAAATTCATACATTTTTAGTTTTTAAGCTGGAAATTTTACTTGTGGATTCATAATTTCATTGGCAATTTCACAGGATTTGCAAATTTACAAATCAAATTACAGTGGGTTTCAGCTGGGTACTTGCACTAATCTACGCTACTTTTGGCCTCGGTCTTTCAGATGAAGTGTACTCAAAGGTTGCTTCTCTCATTTATAGTTCTGTGAACAAAGTGCGACTAAAAATACTTCCTTTAGAAAGAAGTGCTACTTACCCAGATGTCAAAAAATGACACACATCAGACTACTGCAGATGCTGAAGCTTGAAGAGTGACATGGACCTTTGCCTCAGTAGCTGGGTTTCCATTAAATGTGTGTTGGTCTGTGATGCAAGAAGCTTAAAACACACCCACAGAGAGGAATCGACAGGGCTTACTTCCCCTTTTTCTTGCTGCTAATTTTCATATCAGCCTTCTGGACAGTTTTGGTGATAAGTGGAAGCAGGCTAAACATTAATGCAGGGCCATATTTGGTTGTTACATATAGTTACACTGTAACCTGGGGGGATTTCTTATTTTCTCACCTGCTTATTACGTTGTTAAAATATATATATTATATATATTTCAAAATGATAACTTCTGCAGGCATTGAAACCCATTCACTGTGAGTAAACTGTATAGCTCTGTGTTTTAGTATAATACTGAGCCACTGAGTTTTGTCAAGTTTATGCCCTGCACCCCATGGCTGGCACTCTCCCTAAAATTGGGCTTTTTGCATTCTTTTTTTTGGTTTTGGCTTCTTGGTTCCGGCCGCTAGGGGGCAGACCTCTCTACGGCTGAGGTCTGTTCAAGGGGCAACTTAAGAACTGTTTCCGGCCTCCTTCTTCCTCTTTCCCTCTGCATCGGGTCGCAGCCATGGTATGCAACATTACACCTAAATCGAATCTAAGTCAATCCTGCCGATTAAAGTGCAATTTTTGTATTTGATACAGCCGGTCATGTCGATAATGTTACGATGTGCGTAACGATTTCGGTATTGGCCATCTTAAGTATGTTTAACGTTGTTAGATTGATGGATGCTATCTTGGTGGTGAAACGCCACTGTTGGTTCTCCTTCTCCAACCGGACTTTCGGTCAAGAGGAAAAAAAAAACAAAAAACAAAACAAGCTAAACGTCAGAATCAACTAACAGCTATGTTAAAATTGTTTTGCTTTGTTAAAAGTGTTGGAGCATCACATGCTTACGCTTTTAAATAGCAATGCTAACGTGTTAGCTTACTCCAACATTGCCGGCCACAGTCTAAATGTTTAACTCAGTCCCTCTGTGCAATTTCGAATGTGTTTTAACAAAACGTTTTGGTGGCTGTGCTCGTAATTTTTGATAAGGGAGTTGAGTTGTGAGTTTTACGGCTTGGGACTGCTGGACGTGGCTAGTTAGTCCGCGTTGTGTTATTTTGTGTATACTGCACGTCTGCTCAAATGTTATTCTCTGTATGTGCAGGTGAACGTCCCGAAAACCCGCAGGACCTTCTGCAAGAAGTGCAAGAAGCACCAGCCCCACAAAGTTACCCAGTACAAGAAGGGGAAGGATTCCCTTTATGCACAGGGTGAATATGTTGTCCTGTATTTAAGGGATGCACTGGTGTGTAACGCCTAAAACGTGATAATGTGTATATATAAAATAATGCAAGTTTTGACCTGTGACCTGTCAAACATCTTTTGTAAATGATATAAAGTCACTATTTGCCAAAAAGAATGTTCCTGTCACATGGTACAATCAGCAATCACGTTTTGACAGAGTTACGTTTATATAAATACTTTGTTTATTTAAAAAAAATGAAATTAAAAATAATATTTTCAGTAGCTTTGATGAAGATTGTAGAATAAATTACAAAAAATATAACTGCATCTCTATAAATATATTTTAAGTAGCCAAAAAGGACGGGATTGATGACGTGTGAAACACAGGGTAGGGCTAAGTGTCCATATGACAAAGAGTCAGAAGGATTCTTGAATAACAGGTCATTTCTTTATTTCATATATAACTCCTTTGTAAAGTCTGCTTGCGACATTTAAATACTAATATAAGCAACGATCTCCTTAAAGGCGCTAACTTTTTGGCACGACATTGGCCTAATGTATGGTGTTATCTGATTATTTGTTGTCACACATCTTGCTGAATACAGATGGGTGTCTAAGCACTTTATCATAATATATCTGGAATCTTTTTCCTATCATATAAGGGAAATTGTAAAATTCCTGCAAATGTGAGCCAATTTTTCGTTGCACCAGTGCGTCCTTGCTTTATTTTATTAATTGTTTCAAGTATGTGTTGACTGAATAAACGTTTTTCAGGTAAGAGAAGATACGACAGAAAGCAGAGTGGGTATGGTGGTCAAACGAAGCCGATTTTCCGAAAAAAGGTAACCATGGCTTTCTCATTCAGTGCTGTAATAAAAGTATGTCCTCTTCCAGATTTATCTTTTCCTGCTAATTATGTCACACTTTAAAGTCAAAGGCATACTATTTTTTTTTAATATTATCAAAAGATAACCCAAGTAAATAGAAATTGCAGTTTTTAAAATGATTTCACTTGAGGTGAGAAAGGGTATTAAAACCTACTTGGCTCTGTGTGAAATCATGACTTAAGTGTGATTAGCCACATTTTTTGGCAAGTTGAGTTCAATTTCAATAGCCTCTCCCAGGCCTGAATACTGCCATATCTGTTGAATCACGAAATCACTTAGAACCTGAACAACACAGTGAAGTAAGCTCAAAAAAATCTCAAAGCAGCACATTATGCCACAATCTAAAGGAATCAAGAACAGATGAGAAACAAGTCATTGATTTTTATCAGCGTGAAAAGCGTTGCAATGCATTTCTCTAGCTTTAGAACCGTGGAGAGAGCCATGATCCACCAATAGAGGAAACTTAGGGACAGTGGCGAACCTTCTCAGGAGTGGTTAGCCTATCAAAATTACTCTTTAAGAGCACATCTATGGCTCGTATAATAGGTCACAAAATATCTCAGAATAACATATATAAAAACCTGCAGGCCTCAATTGCCTCAGTTAATATCAGAGTTCATGATTTGTCAGTGTGATGAGAGTTGGCAAAAATGGCGTCCATGGGAGAGTTTCAAAGTACTTCTCACATTTGACCCCCCCCAAAACCATCTTTATAATCTCCAAGACTGCTGAGGAAAGAGTTGAACTTTATGGAAGATTCAAGTAACGGTGCATCTGTTGTAAAACTAAAAGCATTTGATTAAAAACATACCAGTCGAATATGGTGGCAGACGTGGGATGATCTGTGGCTGTTTGCCGCTTTAATTGATTTAACTATTAATTCTGCTCTCTACCAGAAAATGCTGAAGCAGTATGTCCAGTCATCAGTTTGTGCCCATATGTGCAAGTGCGCTTGAGTTATGGTGCAGGACTGATCCAAAATGCAACAGCAAGCCCACCACTAAATTACTCATAAAACAGAACGTTTTTGCTGTGTCCGAGTCGAGGCCTCGACTTTAATAAGATTAAGATACTTTACATGCTTGAAATCCCTTCACTGTGGCTGAGTGAAAAAAATTCTGCAGTGAAGAGTGGGTTAAAATTCTTCTACAGCCACATTGAAGACTCATTGCCAGTTATAATAAATGCTTGATTGCTGTTGTTGCCGCCGAGGGTGGAAAACCAGATATTAGGTTTAGGGTGCAGTTACATTTTCGTATAGGGCCATGTAGGTTTGGATATCTTTTTCCTCCTTAATAAATGAAATAATTGTAAAAAATGCATTTTTGTATTTACTCAGATGATCTTCATCTAATGTTAAAATGCTAAGGTGTGACAAATTCACAGGAAAAAAAATGATCATGAAGAGGGTAAATACTTTTTTAACAGCATTGTATTTTTGGATTGATCATGTCAAGATATACTGCATGTGAGGTGACGTGACACTCACTGAAATACTGTCACACAGGCTAAGACTACAAAGAAGATTGTGTTGAGGCTCGAGTGTGTGGAGCCCAACTGCAGATCCAAGAGAATGCTGGCCATCAAGAGATGTAAGCACTTCGAGTTGGGTGGTGACAAGAAGAGAAAGGTAAGACTCACATTTGTCACCGGTTAGTAAAGATTAAAGTTAACTATTCTTTACAACATACTGTTTATTGTAACTTTATTTCAGTAGTACTTTTCAGAGTGGTTTTAATCTCCGCTAAAGCTAAAGTTTGGTTTCCAAATCAACGTGTAGCATCACACAGAAATCTGTCATCAAAATGTTCTACTTTTTAAATTTGTAGGTAATTATTTCGCGTCACACATTTAATAGCCACATTAATGTTCATAACCCACTGTTTTTTTAATTATGCGACTTATTGACATTCATTATGGTAATCATTATATTGATTCAAAAAGGCCAAAAACAAATACAGAAATAATACAGAAAGTTTTTTTTTTTTTTTTAATAAAGCTGTTGTTACTCACGCACTGTAGCCTTGCACGCTACAGATGGATATTACTAGATATCCAAAGAAGGTGCACGGGAATGCAAATGTTGGATGCAGTTGGATCAGATATGAAATGATACTGAGCCTTTTCACTCTCTGATACAAAGTCAGTGATGGCCATTTGTGCAAGTGCAAGAACAGCACAGTTATAATAGTCTAGTATTCTTCCTACAAGCGACCGGGCATCCCATGTCCTGTCAAAATTGGTCATACTGGTGTGTCTACTGGAAATCCAGCTACGAAGCCTTTCCTTTTTCTCTCCTCCCCTCCCTCTGTCCTCTCTCATTCTGGCAGGTGTTTAGTTTTTCAGACGTACATATAAAAATATGGATTTTAGAATATTTGTCGACGCTTCTGCTTAGGCTACACCCTTTAAGAGTTTGAAAAATACCCCAACAGTTTTTCCAATAGTGTGAAAACGTCTCGCACGAGCTCTCAGTGGGTTAGACGTGAGAAAGGGAAACATCTGACTGTGCCGCGACTCGATTCTGCCCACATTTTTCAGACGTAATGGTTGAGAAACGGCTTTTGAAATTGAGTTGTGAAAGAGGCATGTTCACACAATTGGTAAATAAGTCTGCATGCGTGGGGGCATTTTACACGCTGTAGCACCAGAATCGCACGAGGAAGCGTTTGTTTGCTACAGTTTGATAAATATGCATTTTAACCGGAACATATTTTGCTTTCAGTGACAAATTTTTATTTATTTATTTTTGTGGTTTTGTTTTGAGGAGATAGTGACTCAGCGTTGGGTGTTGATTTATTGTGGTGGTTAAAAATACAATGCAGGAGTTAAACTCTATTAAAGTTATTTATTTTTTGAGCTTGTCTTTTTCTTAAACGTTTTTTTCCTTTAGTACAAGCCCAAATACGTGATTTCCGATTCTTTACATCTTAAAAGGCTAATTTTTAATTAGATTGGTGACAGTGGGAGGGGAAAAACTCCCGTGTGTCCCCATGACTCAACATTCATCTGTTGGGTTACTTCATTAATCAGACTTTACATTTACTCTATTTAATATCTGTTAACTTTGTGCTGTTGATGAGAAAGGAGGTTTAAGTCATATCCACTGTGTCTGCATATGTGGAAATACTTTTACCACAGGCTCGGTTTTATTTGGTCTTATTCAACTACAGTAAAAATATTCAGAATTTAATTATAAATGCATGGCAATCACCTATGAAAAGCAGTCCAAATATAAGTTGTACATACTCACAAGTGTTTTCCCTCTGTTTTCTTACAGGGCCAGGTCATCCAGTTCTAAACTGTGGTCCAGTCTTATGGATGAAGTTGTCACTATTTTCAATAAATGGATCCAAACATACTTTAAATTTGAATCCTTCCTTTTTTTTTCTCCCCTTGTACAAAACTTCAAGCTTCGTCTTTTATGGTAATGTAACCTTTCAGTAGTCTAGACAGTTAACAGCAAGCGTCTAATTTATTGGATAGAAATGTAACCGATGAAGTGCAATCCATTTTCAGGCTGCTTCAAGCAACCAATTTAATTCACTAAGATTTACACAAGATAAACACTTAAAACTTATTCAGCTTTAGATTTTTCTCAGACAATTTAGATATTGTACACGTCTCGGGTCCATTTAACCACCTGAGGACTACAAAATGGTGTGCTTCCGTCTGACAAACGTACCCTGCCAGTTCAGCTTGTGAAGCCTTGTGAAATCGCTGCTGATGGGAGTGACAGTCAACAGAGCTGTGCCTGAAGGGTTGACAGATACAATTATTTTGCTCTGCTGAGTCTGAACTCCCATCTCCTTGTACTGAGGCAGGATCTGTGTGACGTTGCACTGCGGGCCACAGATCTTCCAACCGGGGACAGCCCGGATGTTGAACCCTCGAGGACCGCCCGTCTCCAGTTTGTTCAGCACAGCTATAGCCAGGCGGTTCTTAGACAGCGGCCTCTCCCACACTTCAAAATTGTTCACCTGTAGAAAAAGGGAAGTCTTACTGGTTTATACCCCTTAGTTCCCAGTTATTTCTGATGAATACCATAAAGAGCCTGCCAGGCTGATTACAAACCATGTAACATTTCTAAACGGCAACTACAGGCTACTATAAATGCTCTGAGCTGCCATTGCAGAAGGAGATCGTACTGAGTCACATGCCCACCTTGGCAGTGCGATGTCCCTGCTTGCCCATTGAATCTTGGCTGATGTCTATCATGCGTTTGTTCTGCAGGAGCTCCTTGGAGCGAGGACAAATGTCTCTGAGATCATTAGACATGAGCAGAGGGGATGCCATGATGGCCCATAACGCCATCTGAGACTCCTGCTGGTCGTGACTCAGGCCAAAGTTCCCAATTACAAGCTGGAGAAATACAGTAATTAAATATGTAAATTCATAAGCAAATCAGGCTTCGTGATGCTACAGTGTGTCCACAAACTACTGAAAAAGTCTTAATACAACATTATGTATGACAAGATTTAGATTAATCAACATCTTGGGGAATTTTGTAGATAAGTAAAATAAGCACATTCATGATAGTAAAAGTACTAATGTCCAAAGCCTTCAGTAGAACAAAGTACCATATCTGGGTCATTCCAGCCTCCAGGTCCAGCTGCAGGGACGATGATATCCTGATGAGCAGCAGTCCAGTCCAAGATGGATTTGACGGAGCTCCACGAGTCGAACACGTCATCAAAGTTGCGCCAGTGATTACAAGTCTCCCGGATAGCTGTGTAGTTGGGCTGGAAGCAGAGAAATGCTTTTTATTTTCAGTAATACTCAATTTACAGCATCTTTTAAAAAACAAGTTAACCATTAAAACAAGTTCTCACCTGCTTTAAAGGCCACTCGTACAACGGCCACTCACAAGAGTACAGGATAGGCCGTCCAGTGTTGTTTAGTGCCTTTGACATGTTTACGTAGCCTTAAACAGAGCATATATTTAGTAGTTACCCCTTTGAACAGCTTGACTCATGAAAAAATAATGTTAGGAGAGAAATTTGACCTATAAATGGAGAGTACATGTCCAAGATTTTGCATGCGTGTATGTATACATATGTCTCTCCAGTAAGGGTGTCACTGGGCACCCTGATGAGAAGTGGGCTATGGAACAAGAAGGCATCGGTGGGCAAGAGATGAAAATAGAGCTGAATGCTACTACGCAGGTAACCACAGCGGAAGGGTTACATGACTAGGTTGAGGAACCTATGGAATCTTTTCGATACCCAACATCTACATTGATGGCGAAACCGCTAGTAGCTCTGTTCCAGTGGGACTGCTCTCGCAGCCAGAGATTGACGAGGTAACACACACATGCTACGCAAGGGGGAGCCAGCTCAGAGGGGGAGCTATCCTCACCCCAACCCAAGATTGGTTACCAGTCCCAAGTGCGGTCAATGAAGGATTGGTAAGTGCGAGAGGAACCCACCCTCTCCGAGCAAATCCCGATTCATAAAGCAGCCATCAAATTTGAGCAGGTCAACATCCCAGTCAGCAAACGTCTGAGCATCTGTCTCGTAGTAACCCAGGCTCCCAGGATATCCAGCACAGGTTTTGTCCCCGACATCTGCATAGATACCCAACTTCAGGCCCTTAGAGTGAACCTAAAACCATAAACAACATTAAAGATTTATTGATTAATCTCAGTGAATCGCAAATACCAGTGACATCCATTTTCTTTCACTTTTCCAATTCAAGGTCACACTGGTGCTGGAGCCCATCTGAGCAACCGTGTCACTGTTCCTGTGCACACTGGAAAATGCTTGTGCTGTACTCTTTAAGGGGTAACTAGTAAATGGACTGACACTTACTCAGTCACACACACTTTCATACATTCCCACTCCAATGAATGCATCAGGGGCATCTTGGGGTTCAGCATTTTGCTCAATGATACTTAAACATACAGACGGACTGATACTGACTTTCCTATTGGTAGATGACCTTCTCTATCTCCTGAGCCACAGCTGGCCAGGCAAATTTCTATAAAGATGAAACCCCGCCCCAAAACAAATAGATCATCCAAAGGGGCTACTGGAAAAAATAAAAACATTCATTCATTATGCTCACAAGCATAAACTTTCAGAGCAGGCAAAATATTTCTTCCAGTAGGTGGCAATGTTGCACAGCTGTAAATTTGATTCTTTTAATACAGGACTAGAGTCTGCCTTGGTCGGCCTAAATAGATTCCTTTTCTGCTGAACATCATATTTTAACCGTCTTTATACGTGAAGCCTGATACATCAAAATCCGCCTGGCATCATGGCTTCCAGCTCCTTTCTATTGTGAGTCCCTTGCGAAGAGGGTCAACGGCAGCACTTTCCTACCCAAAACAATATGTGCTTGCACATCTCCCCTGGCTCCAGGTGCTGTTCTGGTAGGTAATTCGAGAATGGGTTCCACATCTGGTGCTTTCCTATTCATTATGCAAATACCTGCAGGTCAGCTTGAATGGGTGTACAATGAATATGTAATCACTTATTTCTAGAGATATTCAACGAGGGCTTCGAGAACTTTTTAACATTTGAAATTTTAGGCACGTTGTACTGACACGATAATAATGCATACCATAAAATCACAGCGGCATGTTGAACATAAAATAGTTTTATTATTCTTTGAACTGTGTATATTATTCAAACTGCTGCCCCAAAGCTGGAAGCTACAATAAACGCAGTCATATCCTCTCACATAGTCTCATTTTGCTTCTCCCAGCTAGTAAAGTATTTCTCACTTTCACCGAGTCTCTCTGAAGCCCTTTCTCTTTGATGTCCATGGAAGAATTATGGCATTAATACTATATTCACTTCCAGACTTTTCATTCCTCTTTCATAACTAATACTCACATAGTTGGCCAGTTTCTTGATGCCTCCTGGGAATCGTTTGGGGTCTGCCTGCAGGCGGCCCTGGGCATCACGCTGGTGGGAGGGCCAACAGTCATCGATGCAGACGTACTCGTAACCGGCCTCTTTCCAGCCCTCTTTCACCATCACATCTGCCATCTGCATGTACAGACGCTCACTGCCAAGGCGACAGGAGGAGACAGGCGGGGCCGATAGTAGCAGTTAGATGCCAGTGTACAATGTAATGTGAAATGGAAATATGGCACACGTGAATATGTAGAGACGAAGGAGATTTCATAACAGTGAATGAGATATCATAACAGTGTACGAAAGGTTTGCTCAGTGGTGAATAACGAGTCATTCAGCAGACGGATGTTTTGTGAGGAAAAATATGCTGTGCAAAAAATGGATGCATTAGTGAGATTGAAAATAAAACAGAAGCAAAACTATGTTAATGTTATATTTAATTAATATAAAAAAAAATATATATGATATGTTAACCTGTAATTATGACTTAACATATCATCATTATGAGAAAACTGAACGAACCCTGCAGTAGTGTTCTGTGAAACTGTAAATTTTGGTATCAATCCCATACCAAGTAAATACAGGGCCAGTATTACCGAAATGAATACTGACTATGCCTTTAGCAGCAGCTTATGTAGGGGAGAGCAGAGTGTCACTAGTACTGATCTGATACCAATATCAGAGTAGGTATCGATATTTGCTTGATCCGACAAATTCTACCTTGCACCCTCCCAAGTACACCCCTGCCTAAAAAAGACCTGCTGTGATCACTTCCAGCTCCTCTAGAGTGGCTTTGGATGATTTTAATTGCAAAATAATGCTTATTTATCTTATATTGACCCAAACTGCTTATACTGAGCAGTTTGAAGTTTATGCTCATAACGATGACTTACACATATTGTATTATTTGAAACTCTGGCTATTTTTGATGAGTAAAAATGAGTTTTTCTCATTTTTAAAGCCTTGTTTTATATTTG
>VUQR01014902.1:13191-25372 GCA_015108515.1 Hemichromis elongatus | reverse complement strand
GCTAACTCCACCACCAGCTCCTTGGTCTTGCCAACGTTCAGCTGGAGATGGTTATCCTGGCACCATGATGCCAGATTCTTCACTTCATCCATGTAGGCCGCCTCATCGTTGTTGGAGATGGCGCCCAAGATAGGCTTTGAACAATTGCCTACACATGCACAGGTATTTTGGTAATCATAGCTTTTGTGTACACATGAGCAGCATTTTAGGTCACTGCAAATGGAGCTTTTTCAAAAACTCCCTGCAGGGGGAACATTTTCAGAAACTCACATTTACATGTGGATGAGGAGAACAGATATTTTATCTTTCGGTGTCAAAGGTGCGTGCTTTTATCTCTTTTGACGTCAGTGTTATTATTTGCAGGCTTGTGATCAGCCAACATTTCTATAAGGTTAGGGTTATATCAGCACCTGTTGCTTTGTGCAGTGCTCTTGATACAGTTTAACGTCTTTTTTTTTTGTTCTTTCATGTAAACTGAACTATTTTTCACAACAAAAGCATAAAATCCACATTTAAAAAGAATACTTGTATATGTGTGGATGGAGCCAGACAGCTTGACTTTGTTGGTTTTCAATTAGTTATTATAGCCACAACTTTTCCTTCCTGTTGAACTACAGACCAGGACCTAATGTCTTGAACAGAATCTTAAAGAAACATTTTTATTATCAAGAACGTTTTCAGAGCAAATGGAGCGCTTACCCAGTATTTTTAAAGTATTCCTGTTAAAATGCTTATTGAGTGTCCAGAAAATAATCCCTGACAATGGCAGATAGTTTTTCGAAAACATTTTCCAGAATAAAAATGAAAATAGATCACATTAAACTTGTTTGGCTTGTGCAAAATAACAGATTTAGTTTAAATTTTCATGAGATAGAACCCTTTTTTTACACTGTCAAAATCACTCATTCAGTTTAAATGGTTAGTTAATTAAATTGTGCATTTCATATGTGTGGGTTACAGACAGCATGTGTCTGTTGCAGGACTAACTTTCAACAGGTTTGTTAGATGAATATGTAACAACTGTAGCCTAAAGATATTTTGAAAAGTTGCTATTGTCTTAAAGAAAAGTAAAAAAAAAAACACACATTCTTGGCAGGGTTTGAACCTCACTGGGACAATTTGCTGAAATCTAAGGAAAAAGTAGCTCACTAAAAAGCAAATGAAAACAGACTCTCAGAGACATCTTGGACGTTCAGGCTCTGCCTCACAGAATAAGAAAGTCAAGTGAAGTTGAACTTTTCTGTAAAACAGGCAGCTGGAAAAAAAAAAACGAGAGGAAAAAGCAGCTAAATGACGTACAAAATGTTCCTTATTCATTGCGTAATAATGCACTCTTGAAAAATCTAGGAGGAAATGAATATTTTATTATTGCAGTTACAACTACAGGTGAACTTAAACCTAATGGTGGAAGGGTGTTTTAAAGGCTTTGAGTTTAACCAACATATTTTTTACTGATTTATTTACTAATTTATTGGCAAAGTTCAAACTCCCACAATCTAATATACAAGAGTTGGTGTCGTTCCTATGTCATCGTTGGTCCAGGGTCAACATAGCAACTCGAGAGTAAAGCTGTTTGAGGCATCAGTTAGCATTAGTCAAAAAGTTAGCTTAATGCTCTTTGAAACTATCATTGTTCACCAGTGGTCAACGTGTCGCCTCCAGAGACACGGCAAATATCCACACGATAGTCAAACTTGGCCGATAGTTTTGTAGGCATGTATCTGCTGTTGTTATACCATGTACAGGCAACCTCGTGAAACTCACAAATCCCCTCTTTCTAACTGAACTCGTTTAGGTTGTTACTAGTGAACGGTGCAGTGTTAAAACACTTTGAAATTGGATGATTCTATTTGATACACCCTGTATGTCGTATTACCCACTGATTTTCTCTGAAACACCAGACAACCTTTTTCAGAGCAAGTTTTGTTCCAAATGCCACAGATTTCACAGATTAGATAAAATTTTTTTTTACTGTAGTTCTCCCTCAAACATTTCTCCGTTTGTTGTAGCGGTATTATAAGACCTCTTAACCCCTGACCTTTGACCTCCTTCAACCAGTCTGCTTGAAATCTTTAAGTGTGGATCCTGGAGTGTGTGTTTTTTAAAAAAAAAAAATCTCACTCACATTGTAAGTTGCTCTGCATAAGCGTGTCAGCTAAATGCCTAAAAAGGAAAAGGAAAATGTAAATGCACTGTACAGAAAGCTGTGTTGCTGTATTAAGTTGAGCAGCCTCCAACATGGGTGCAGCGTGATAAATCCCTGCAGCTTCGCATGCTAAACAGCTTCAACCTGGCTGCAGCCAGCCAGCTCCCTGTAAACAGGCTTTGTGTCACCATTGTCATATCGCAGCGCCATTAATATACATGAGAGTCTGAGGCCTTAAGATGCTTCACAGAGAGCGAGAGCGCTGGCAGCCTCCTCTCTCCTCTTTGTTACTATCTCTCTTCTTTTCCTCCATCCCTCCTCTACCCTCCTTCATTTGATGTTCTTTTTCACTCCTCCTCCATTCTTTGGCACTTTTGCTCAGCTTTTCTTGCTAGCTCGCTCTATGTTTGCTCCTTCTCGCTTATTTTTTCTTTTCTCATCTGCTTTGCAATTTTAGCATAGAGGCTGATTTTTGTCAAAACAAATGAAATCAATCACTTTTTCCTCCCCCTGGCTTACCTTTCTTGAGTCTTTATTCTTGCTTTTATACATGAAAGCTAAATACATACAATTCATTGATTTTTCTTGCTTAGATGTTAGTAGATGTTAGTTTAGAGGCACATACTTATCAAGTAAGAACTTGAGTCACAAGACTTAAAATTACAAATACAAACTTCATCCATTCAAGTTTTTTATTTTTTCTGCCTACAGTTGATGATTGGGCTTCCCTGTGCGCAATGTGAGTGCAAGGTTTTGTATCAGAGGTCTAAGATTCTTCTGGTGTAGGTAAAAAGTTTCCGTTCCCTTCAAAGTTAAAAAAGCCATCTGCCAACGGGATTTGTGACATCATAAATGGAGGCCAGCCCTGTTCCAAAGGCAGTTTACACCTTTTAGTTATACATAAAGACTTGAACACAATGGATTCCAGGGTGGATGGCAGGACATCTTATATCCATTCTATATTACGTGTTAAAACTACATATTTTCGAGACTTAAATTTGTAGATCAGACACACTTTTGTATGTCTTGTCTTCCATCATAAGTTGGCTCTTTTAAAATGATGCTATTAAAAAGGTGCAATTCTTTCAATTCTCATTTTCCCGACAGATTATTTAAACTCTACTGTGTGAGTAGAACATCTGACAGATGACACCTCATCAAATCTGGATGTTAAGGCTCTTACACACAAATTTTTTTATGTCATTAAATATGTATTTTTAATGTACAGTATATGAGAATTTACATTGAAACTGGTAGCAGAATTAACACTTACAATAAAATCCTTTCTTTAAAAAGTGATTACAAAGCAAAGCAAATTAACGGGCACTATTTTCAGTACAGACTTTAACCTGCTCACAGAGCAATGGAAACAAGCCTAAACAATTCTGCAAATCTAACTGTGCATTAAAACATTCAATGTACAGACTGTAAAAGAGCAGTGCCCATGTAAAACAGCCAAATTGATTAAACAAAGTAGTGATGCCAGTAAAGCCCACTCTTCCCAATCTTAGTGCAATTTTTTTGACTTTAATTTTTTTAAAAGATGCCGTTTGTATGATGTAACATATAATATGAATTGCTAGCAGCTGTTTGTGTAGCGTTGGTAGATACAGTTGCTTTAAGCTAAACATTTTACATATTTAAATATTTTAAATTTTGGGTAAAGAAGCCCGGTAATGATAAGTAGCAGGAGGTGCAGGTGAGTTTTGTTTTTGTCCCTATGTGGGTATTCACATAATGATGAAGCATCACAATAAAACTATAACTAGCAACTCACAAGCCTTTTTCTATTTCCTCCTTCCAGTACTAAGCCACTGAAGCTAGCTAGGTAAAACCATAGCTGACTGATAACTTGCTAAAATTAGCATTGTAGTGAATTTTTGCCATTGGTCTCCTCCACTTTCCTTTCTTTCTGTGCAGCTTTTGTTCTTTTTCTGTATATCGCTTTGCTCTGTGTGTGTCTCTCTCTCCACTCGCTCATCTTTCTTGCCTGTCATTCCTCAGCTCTTCCTTTTTCTCACACACAAACTCTGATCCATCACGTAGCTGCTCTCTCCCCTTCCTTCTGTTTGTTCTTTCTCATATTCTTTCCATAAGACCCATCACCCTGAAATGTCTCCCAGGCTGGAACCAATACACATATTTGTGTGTTTCCACAGAATATATGTGAGAGTAGGTGTGTGTGTGTGTGTGTGTGTGTGTGTGTGTGTGTGCAGGAACACAGACGGAGGATGCGGATGCCCACTGTGGCTCGTCTGTGTTATAGATGCATAAATGCATAAATGTACGTGTGGCAGCATTTGTTTACAATGACTCCTACCAGTACTCTACAGTATGTTACATAACTTTGAATAATGTGGGAAAAAGATACTCTTTATCACTTCATCGTCTCTCTCTCTTTCTCTCTCATTCTCACTCACCCCCTCACTGTCAGATAGAGTGATTTATACACGGTGTGTTTCCCTCTCCTTATCTCTCCCTCCTCCTTGCTTTCTTTCTATTAGTCGGCTCTCGATTCCGTGGTCTCCTTCACTTCCTTCTGTTTGTGTATTTGCGCCTGCAACCGAGAAGTGTGCACCAGCTCATGGGAAGCGGGGTCAGCTGTAAAACTTGTCGATGCATGTTGCCGCTCTGCCAGCGGTTTCCTCCCTGCTCAGGCATCTGTGTTTGACACCTTAGCGACCTCGCCCATCATCGTACTTTCACAAACTGTTCTTTTTGAATATTTACAGTGGCCGCCTCAGGAAATGGATACATGGCATAAAACAAGATCACAATAAACATGTTTCATACATATACAAAAATATGCGTACAGAAAGCCTGAGATGTAGCTAGTGAGAGGCGGAGAGTAAGGAGGAAGTAAAGTTGTATTGATATTATTTCTCCACTGATGCACGCACTATTTTCAACCTTATTCTTGTGATGAGTGCTCTCTGTTATGACAGACTGCATTTAGTAATGTAGACCCATAATTGTACAAGTAGTTATATGTAATTTGTAGAGCCACTTGATTGCCATCCCTTTGCCTCCCTCTCAGTTCCTCTCTCCATCCCACCCTAATGTTGCTTTAAAGAGACACCGCACATGTTGAGGTTACAGTGGCAGCGGTGGCATGTGTGTTTCTTTATGCTTGATTGATGCCTGTGACTGTCTGTGAAGTGTTTGCATAGGGACACACTGAACTGAACTGAAAATGACCATATTTATATTTAACCCTGCCAATCATGCGTTGTATTTGCTGGGAAATAAAGCCCTGGTGTTTAGTCTTACTTTGTGACTGTCAGCTAAAAGCCTGACGTTAACAAATCCTGTATTAAAATGCTCTCTCGACTACAAGAGTAGGAAATGTCTCTGAATACAACAGGTGCCAAATAAATGGAGAAGAACAAACGTACTCTAAGTAACTGCCATAAACTCTTGTAGTAAGAAAAATTTCAATAGTTACTTTTAGCTAATAGTTTCACTTATTACTGCACTATTTACTGCATTATGCTTTAAGCCATTACCTTTACCATGACTTTTGGTTATATTTACTTACAGCAGTACCAGTACTAATAGTAGCTCAGCAGGTAGCGTGGTTCATCTATTAAGTGTAAGTTTGGTGGTTCACTTCCTGGTTGCTCCAGTCTAGGGCAAGATAGTAACCATAAATAGTGCTCCAGTGCATCTATCACAGTACCTTAAAGTTAGACAGAAAGCACTTAAGCATAGAAAAAGTCCTTGTGTGAATGACTCAATGAGGCATGTTGTATAAAGCGCTGAATAAGAACCCAGTTCTCTGTAACCTTTGACCTATTTATTGCTTTTTGTTTCTTCTTATTCCTATTTCTATACTTGCAATTATGAGTTACGTGTAACTGTTTCAATCAATCATTCTTAGGGCTGTTATAATATTAGATTTTTATTTCAAAATTACTATGCTTAAAAAAACAAAAACAAAAATCATAATACTCACATTACTGGCTTTAGAAAATTGGAAAATAAAAATCACTGTCAGTTTAAATCACATGTAAAAGTGTTCAATGATTGTTTTCTTATTGGGCAAACTCAAAATACATAAAAGAAGAAGTTTTTTTTTCAGCTCGTCTGTTATTCACGAGAAGTCGGTCATTGTGTAAGAGCTGCATATTTTGTTTTGGTAGATTTTATGCCGGATGCCCTTCCTGTCTCCTCCCGGACCCAAACTGGGGCTCACATTACAAATGTGTAAACCAGTCAAAATACATAATACCAGTACTAGTAATATTTTGGTACTGTGGTATTTAAACAAAGCTCCGTTAGTACTCAGCTAACAGACAAAGTTTTATATACTATATACACTATGTATTGTTGTCCCCTTGGTGTATTACCACTGCTTTTCCCCTGAAAACTAGTAGAATTCGAGATAAATACATTTCTGCATTTTTAAGTCATAAATCACTCAGAACTGTGAATATTAATAAAATGTTTCTTTGTCAGGAGTTACTTTAGTTGTCACTATGTGACCTAAACCTGATTTATGAGTTTATATTCACTCCTAGTTTCATTTTTTTTTCTTCATAAGATGGAATGATACACATGCAACTTGTGTTCATCCTATAGCAAACAACAGACCTGGTTACATCCTCAGATGTGTATGCCTTGTCTACGTCCTGTGGTTTGTATCAGTTACTTGGCACATGAATTCTAGCAGAGCTCCTCCTTGCTTTGACCACTGATTTGAGGACTCAGTTCAAAACCGGTAAAAGCATTTTCCAATCAAATTTAACTTCTCTACTCATGTAAAAGTGGAAGGGTACAGGCTCTGAAATCTACTGAACGTCAGAAAGCAAAAAGTAGCCTTAGGAGGATGTTTCTACCAGCTATTTTTGTGCAAAGCTAACTGAACCTTGTGCTATATTAATGTAATAATAAAATAATATCAGTAGATGGGAAGGGTTACAACCTGTGTTTTAGTCTAAATTTAAATTCAAATAAATGTGCTCAGCTTAAATCAGTAAAATAGAACATGAGCAAAGAAAAAGAAGGACATTTGTTTAAAAAGCTGTATTTTCTGTTGCCTACATTGTAGAGGGTGACTTTGACTCTAAAAGGAAAAATTATAGTAAGCAGTCAAAGTGGTGAAAGAACCCTAAAATCAGTTATAGCGGCCCATTGTGGGGAAAAGAGTCACAGCTCACAATAACTTCTATTGAGCGGTCCAGCAGATTTACCTTGTACAGTCTGTGTTGAGTTGACCTGTGCCCTGACGTTTACTGCTCTTTACGGATGTATAGAACGGTATTCAACAAGATGTCAACAGATGTTTGTTGAGTTGTCCTCGATCATTTCCATCCTAACAGAAAGTACACTATTTGTGGTCTCTTTTTTCTAGATGTATGAAGATGTAATTCAGTCAGTTAATCTAAGCATCAGAATAGGACACGAAGCACTGCACTCTGCAACCCATTTGTTTCTTGCTAGTGCATGCCACGTAAAATTTATTTATTGCAATAACGGTTTGCCACGAGCGTGCTAATGAGGAGTACTAGCGCATGCCGCTGCACGCTATGACATAACTTCACGTGACCAATAGAAACAAAGCCTACAGCTGCACTAAGTTCACCCAAATGATAAAGGAAAACAGTCTTTGCGTATCTGAGTTCGATGAACTTTTTGACACAGGTTTACATGCATACAGTGTTGTGGAAACGACATGCTCTTTACTAGTCGAGATACAGTAGCTACATAGCCTTTATAATGAGCAAGGCATTTTTCTAACTCACTTTTGCAACTTTGTACTTCTGTGTTACTTGCAGCAACAACTCCACTTCATTGTTAGTCCATTTAATAAACTCTGTGCTTTTCCTCAACATTTTGCTGTGACGTTTCTGAAAGAGAGCTTCTTCAAGAGCCGGAAAGTAAATAAATGGCAGACAGAAATGACGCAGAGCGAATCGTCTTAAGTTTCAAGAATGCGCAGACGAAAATGCCGTTTTCAAATTTATCTGGATTAGTGTAGACGTAGCCTAAGATACCTACAAATGATGGGTAAATCCAAGTCAGTCAATAGTCGATCATAGACATAAGTTTACCATGACAGTTACTGCTGATTATAAACATCTAATAGCTTTTAAGCCTTTTTGTACCAGTGGATATTCTCACAGTATTTGAACTTTTAAATATCCTGAAATTGATCCTTCATGCAGTCTGATAGCAGTGCTTATCAGCATGTGATCCCCAGCCTTAACCCTCAACTCCTCTCTGAGTTTGTGTTTGTATCATTGTTCAGTATCAGTGCAGTGTGTTACTCTGTGTGTGCCTACCATCTGTTATAATCAGCCATGAATATTGCAGGGGCCCCGGCACTTTAAAAGGCTTATATACCCTATGGATGTTGACATGCATGGGAGAAGTCATGTGTGCCAGATATGCTCTCTTTGTGCGTTTACAGTTGGCCCATTGATTTATAATTAACACCGGGGTTACTGCTCCAGCACACACACAGCTGGCCTGCTCTCTGGGGTCACAGCAGTGTGTGTGTGTGTTATTGAGTGTGATTGTGCAGGAAGTTTTTTTGTGTCCGAGAAGGGCGCTTTGCACTCAAATGTGTGAAAATGAGTGTGCATGTGTGTGTAGGAGGGGCAATAACATATATGTGTATATATTCTGCCTACACTCAGGAATCCAGCAGATGTTCTGGGTTATTTTTTTATTATTATTATTATTATTATTATTATTATTATTAGGGGGGGGTTATTATTATTAATAATAATAATAATAATAATAATAATAATAATAATAATAATAATAATAATAAATAGGTGCATATTTGACCGAATAAACATAAAAGCGGGCAGATTTAGGAGAGTGACCACAGACACCTCAGCCCCTACAAATGTATAGATTGAGTCCCATGTGACTTAGCCAACCATGTCCTTTAGTTAGCTGCTAATGCCACTAGGCTGCACTCTTGGAACTTGTTGCCTGTAAGAGCCCAACACACAGAACTATTTAATGCGTAGATGGGGCTTTGCGGATCCATGTTATGTTTTTGCAGTGGTATTATATGACTGTCACAGCCACCATTTACACAAGAATGGATAGCAGCAGGTCTACTTGAGTTACTTCAGCTAATTCGGAAAGCATTGGTTTTCAAATTCACAATGTTCTTACTAACTGACATGAATGTACTGTGTGGATACAGGATGAAAACAGTGACTTTCCTAATAAGGGAGTTCATAACAGATATAAATATGAAAAATGACCAAATTAGGCAGGTTTTGTCTCCCACCAATCTCGACGTATTTTAAGATGAGACTTTATTGATCCCATGGCGGGAAAATTTGTGCGTTACCTCAGCTCAGGTACAGATAGCAGAAACAAAATTCAAAAATACAAATAAAGTACAACCAAATACAAAACAAATAAGATAATTCACTGTATACAATGCTAGTATACCCAGTATGTGATTATGGATAGAGGGTTGTGGAAATATGCAAGAAATAAATGTAACTATTTTACCACCGCTATTAATATGTAAGCAATAGGTATGTGTAAGTATCTATAAGTACAGATATGTACACAGGAAATATACATATGTATACATATACATACACATATACCTGCACGCGTCCATATATATAAAAGGTGCATTATGCATGAAGTCGTATTGTTTGTATGATTCATTTAAATACACTAATCCAAACATTTCACAATCTTAAAGGAGTGCTCCCCTGATGTGCTGCCTTGGTAATTAAAGGCTCTTTGACTAAAAAATGTTGATACCTGCTAGATTCATAAACCCTATACATGAATCATGTGAGCTAGGTTGCTAATTAAGTCTAAAAAGCAGACAGCAAGGACAAACATTTAAACTTCTTGGACAGGTTTGTACATTAGACAATATAAGTTGTTAGAAAATTCCATGTTCCATTAAGCTGAAGTAGGGCATTTTTACATGTGAGTCTATGGAGAATGATATGGTTTTGGCCAGCGCAACTGTCCATTAGAGTAAGTAGATTTTTGGGAAAGATCTCTTGTATGCTTTCTTAAATTGCAATAATACGGCAGATCACAAGTCATGATGGAATCACAGAAATACAAATAGTTACAGAGCAGCTATCATGGGACCTCAGGAAGCCATTTAAAAAATAGCAATACCGCCAGACGCAGTCTGAAGCAGCCATATTTAAAGGGGTTCTTTTATTTACTAAAATTTTTTCATTGCAACTCTTACATTAATACTTGGTGATCATAGGCTTTGTCTAGTTTCATTTTGATGAAACACATAAGAACAGACACAGTGATAATGATCAGTTGAAGTCAAAAAGCATGGCGGGTCATGACCTGTCATGCATCAAGTCAGTATCACTGCATTCTAGTTTGGCCTAGTCAGAAAAAATTTCACTGGTGGGAAATCTAGACTTGGGAATTGCACTAATAACAAGAAACCTGATTTTAGTATTTAAATTTATGGTGAATTAATCTAAAACCTAACAAACACAAACACCTAACAGACACATTTTGGGATTTAGTGACTACCACAACCCTGCCTGATAACAGTCCTAAAGCTAAATTTAGATTGTGTTCATGGAGACTGAGCAATGTAACTTTGCCCCTACAAGAGAGCAATATACAAACAGTAACATAGAGAGACAAGAAAAGGGGAAAGGGGACTACAAGTGAGTTATATATCAGAAATGTTGGAAAAACAAACAAACAAACAAACAGAAACTATCACCAATGAAAAGCAGGGGAAGGTAGAAATATAGACTTGTGTTTATGTTCGTGCTCCATTTATGTCATTGTTGTGCTCATGGCATAGCATGTTCTAGTGGGCACCTGTGTGTTCTGCAGTTCAGGGCTCTCTATTCTTTTCTGCACACTATTCAGTGGAACAGTGTTTTCCTGTTCAAAGCACGAATAATAGCAATCTGACTCTTTTGCCCTGAAGTCATATGGAATCCCTCTGCCTTTATTCTCCTAGCAACATGTCACCACACTGGACACAACTGTACATTATGAAGTGCTCTGAACTATCTTCACTTCTTTATTTGAGCTGCCAGAGTAGAACAAACAAAGTCTATTTACCACAATCCATCGCTGTAGAGCCTGTTCAATCAGTTACGTCAAGGAAGCACAACCTTTGGACAATAATGGTTGAAAAAGAATCTCTCCAAGGCCGTGGTGGTTAAAAATGTTGCTTTGTCCACTCTTGTTTAAAACACAAACACTGTCTTATACTGGGGTGAGTCAAACAGCACGGTGCTGAGGTCCTTCAGAAGATTTGATGGATGAGAATATTTTAACCTATGAACCAAGCAGAATACTTAAGAACTGAAAAATATTTACAAGAACCACTTATTCAGTTCCATTTTTCTCCCCTGCACACTCACGTTCCTCCTAAAACACCAGAATGTAACCCTACAGAAATCAGCTGTTAGCCCTTAAAGACTAAAAATGTTTACCGCAGTCACATCACAGGAAAAAAGAGAAAAAGTTCTAAACCTTTGGCGCACGAGACGCATTCTGTGTCAGGTGAGCTATGCGGGCACCTCTACTAATGGATGCACCATCCTGTTGTTTGGGTTAAAGGATTGCAAAAATTGGTGTAGTTTACTATTTGGGAACAAGTAGCAGTGTCAGGTGTGATTTTATAGCCGTAAAATCAAACTGAAAATAGAATGGGAGGTCGAGCCTTCAGCTTTCTAGCCCCTCTTCAGACACCCTCTCTACTTTTAAGATTAGGCTTTAAACTTTCCTTTTTCATAGAGCTTATAGTTAGGCCCGGATTAGGTGACCCTGAATCCTCCCTTAGTTATGCTGCAACAGGCCTTGGGTGCTGGGGGCTTCCATCGATGCACTGAGTGTTTCTGATTCACTCACTCCTTTTTTACAATCCATGTTTTTATACACTACTTTGCATTTAATCATTTGTTATTTCTAATCTCTGGCTCTCTATTAAGGTGTGTCTTTTGTCCTGTTTCCCTCCCCACCCCACCCCCCCCCACCTCTCCCCCCCCCCCCCCCCCCCCCCCCCCCCCCCCCCCCCCCCCCCCCCCCCCTGCCCTTTTC
>VUQR01014889.1:8340-19905 GCA_015108515.1 Hemichromis elongatus | reverse complement strand
ATCTTTAATTGTGTTACTCCTCATGTTAATTTAAACTTGTACTAACCTTAACTTAAACAATAAGAGAAAATAATCTTGATCTAAAGTACAATTTTAGGTTAGATTACAATAAACCCTCAGTTCAGTAGCTGACTCATAATGTAAAAACCCCTTCAAAGTTTTAAATAAATATATTCGATGAAACAATTCCTTTCTTAATGTTCTGCACAAATATGGAGGTACATAACTGGCAAAATTAAAACAAAATAAATAATTTAATGAGTAAACGAATGTGCATCTAATTAATGTTGTAATTGAATTTGAATAAAACTATATCACATTGCTGAGGTATTTATTCACATTAATTTATTAATTGTGAATAAAATAAATAATCCTGACCTTAAATCATACTTTTAGTTAGATCCACTGGTTGACTTATTTGCATAAAAAGACTAGATAACATAAAAAAGATAAAAAGATTAAAAAAAAAAATTAAAAATTAAAATGAAGAAAAATGGAAAATTTTAAGAAAGAAATGATACAAAATGCAAAATTTACATGTGAATAATTTTTAAACCCCACCTTGCAACTGTGGGGGTCCTACCAACTATGAATAAAAATTTTCAAATAATTATTTGACTGGTTGAGGAGGCTAAAAAAAAACAAACTCTGGGGCCAAAAAGCAGCGGCCTGGGTTGGGTCTGATCTGTAGCCCTTTCCTGCTCTTTGTTTCCCTCTTGCCTGTCTACTCTTCATGTCTAAATTATCAGACCAAAATAAATATACTTAAAAAAGAATTAAGTAATAATGTTTAGAATGAAAAAATGAAAATTATATATAATATTATTTTATCATTTATTAAGCTCCCTTTGTGATGGGATCAGTTTCTCACAGTGGTTAAATGAAATTTCAATGTATTATTATTTTTTGCAATGACAATAAGGAAAAGGGGAATCTTGAATCTTGAACTTGTTTCAGTATTAAGTTACCTTGGTATATTGTGTTTTAATAGATAATAGTTTGCTGACATAGCATTTTTTTAGATTAGCTTGTTCACCAACTACTAACTAAAGAAATGCAGGGAATATAGGGAAAATGTTTTGGAAGAAATGGATACACAAACAAATATTAAAAGGGAAATGGAATAAATGAAGAAGTAATTATGTAGATATTAATAAATACAGACAAATCAGGGACCACAGGTGTATTTTAATATTAAATATATTTAATGGTTTTAACTAATGTATTTAATGCAATTGAATTTTATTTATATATAGCGTTAAATCACAACAACAGTTGCCTCATCAAGGAGCTTGAGCGAACTGTGTTCTGTTGTTGATTGTGGCATCTGAAGGCCTCCATATCATTTTGAATTCCCCAAAGTCTTCATTTCTGAGCAGGAAGTTAAACTCCGCTCTCTTTCCTTACAGCTATCAGCGTTACTAATCCTTTTTGTGCCTCTCTTGTCGAGCCGCTCAAAGCACCGGCGGGGATAACATCACTTCATTGACAACCGGCAGTCCTGGTTTGTCAATTAGACCTTGTAGTCGGCTAATCTCCTGTAGGCCCGCTCAGGTTTTCACTCGTGTGAAGAGAGAGAAAAGCAGAGCGCTTTAATGCCGCCTAATGACGTTATGGGAGGAATAGCCCCATGCCGCTGGGAACATGATAATCCCACTTTGTTCCTTTGGGATTTGTTGAAAAAGACCCTCCTCCTCCCCCCTCTGCGTTGCTGATCTCCTTCGTGTTGCGCCGACACAAAGGGGCCCCCGCTGTCGGGCCCGTCCACCTCTTATTCTCTACAAACCTCTCTCATTTACCGGGGGCGCGCACCCCTTTATCTTCTCCTCAACTAGTAGGAAAGGCTTGCGCTGATCACTTCCTGTGCAGAGGTGAGCGGACGTCCATGGAGGTTATCACGGAGACACGATGCAGTGGCGGGAAATAAGATTTACAGGTTCGTCCCCAGAACTGGATGGAAAGCCTCGGTGACGCTTTCATGTCACGTCTGCTCACCAGTAGGATGCAGGCCGGTCCTCCAAAGCGCCACCCACCTCTTTCAGCCTCATTATGGTGTCTCTCATTCAGGAGGCGGAGATGGAGGGGTCTGAGGCTTTGATGAACACGTCCTCCTATTTCCGCTGGACTCTCAGAGACTTAACTCTGCCAAATCCTTCAGGGTGAGGAGGGTGACGAGAGCTCAGACCAGGAGACCTAATTCACTAACAAAGAAACTGAAGTTTAATCTTGAGCTGGAAAAAATTAGTGTAAGGTCCATGGCATATGCTGCTAAATTACAATTCTAAGTAGGGTTATTATAGTGAACTAAAGTTAAAACATAGTTTTTCATAAACACGTAGTTAATTGAATTTAAACATGAATTTGCCTTCAACTGAAAAAATAAAAAATAACCAAAATGTGTGATTGCAAATTTTAAAAAAAGTCAATATAAAATTTTTATGTACCCCCAATAAACAACATGGCAGTTCATGAGTTAATCTACCTTTTAGTTGTTTGCGTAAACATCATATTTCATGAAACCTTTGATACTGATAGGAACAAATTTCCACTTTTAGTGTGTGAGAAAGTCGATATTTGGGCGCAGGAAGGGCCCAAACTGGAGGCTAACAGTTAGATAATAAAAAATTGAATTTGAAATAACTGGAAAACTACTCCAGGTAATCCTAAACTGCTCTGTTAGTCTTAAAAACTTCTCCATTTTATAATAAAACTACTCTATCAGATAGTAACGTTTAAAATTGCGCCCTTAAAAAACAAAAAAATACTCAGTAGATTTATTTCTACTCTCTGCTGCGCATGTTTTGATGGCCCATGGTGGAAACGTCATTCAGCATCATTTACTGATTCACTTTCAGCCATTTTATTGCCAAAAATTTTCAGGCACCCCCGAATGATCAATAAATAGAGCAATTTTAAAAAAGCAACAAAAACTTCCAAAATTTCAATAAATTCTGAAGCAAAGAACTGAGAAACACTTGAAACATATTTACTTACATGACTTGGTACAGGCTTAGGTTTGTGTTGTCCAGTGTTACATTGTCTTTGTAATGTTGTGAAACATTGCTGTCACTCTGAAACGTCACAAAACAGTTCTGTGCTGTAAAACAGAGCTGCTCATTGCATTTTATGCACATCACTTACGATATGGCTCTGCACTCAAGAACTCTGCATTGCAAATATGGGGCAAGGGGCGTGTCACGTATTGTCGTGGGAGCCGTGGGTCTCCTTCCTCTTCTCCTCATATTTTATTATTACCACTGGTTCACCCTTACGTCTGGCTTTCTTTTTTGGATTTGCACAGACTTTGTGCAATTTAGAATTAAGGACCACATTTCCACTTGTTCCCTACACCTGGGAAGCTAAGGTGACCGGTGAGCTTTTCCAATGTAACCCTCAAAATTATGTGGAACGCTATCTGATCTTTTACCCTATAAAAACAAAAATTGTTCTAGGAGACCAGGCCAATATTTTGAAACCTTCCTGGTTTACTGGTTAGGCATTGTTTAAATTTGCTCTTTGCCTTAAATGTCTCCTCTACACTGTAAAATCTAATTAGTTCACAGAACTTAAAAAAACTATGCAAACTCATTGCCTCATAAAAATTGAGTAAACACTTAAGATGAGTAAGTTAGGGCAACTTACTCATTTTGAGTACACTGTACAGACTCATTAGTGCCTAGAACTCAAATAAATTGAGTTGATCAACGTTTTTTGCATAAAAAGTACTGGTAACTTACTTAAATTGAGTTCTAATAACAAATTGATAAAATTTGATTTCAGTCTAGTTAATATTTTTTATTAAACACAATATTAGATTTTACAGTGTATAGGAAGCAGTTTCAGCTTCATGTGATTTAGAGGCCAAGTCTTGTTCCATCATAGTTACCCATAGCTGCTGCCTGAACACTGTTGTAGTTGAAATGGAGAAAGTTTTTTGATGACTTCCCACCGGGCAAGAGGCATCATGGGTAAAATGTGCACAGGTTTGTGCACAAATACATGAAACAACCCTAACCCTGAAAGATGGATTCTAGGTGTACAAAAGGGATTTTTGTAGGTTACGACAATGACAGTCCAGCATGTGTTTATTTCCCAGACAGCGCTAAAGCGCAAAAGTTTAGGCTGGTTAAGTTTCTGAACAAAAAATAGTGAGGAAAGGCAAACGCAAACTGATATGACACCTGAGGATGAGGACATCCAGGTGAGGGAAAGATCAAAGGTGACCAGTAAAGTACCAGTTCACAGGAACCAGGTACTGACAATCAACCAGAAGTGTACTGTCGGACGCCACTTATCGATGAAACATAGACTACTGTTACAGATTGATATGTAACCGACCATGACATTCAGTGAAGCTGTAAAGTCACCCAACTCTAAAGAGTGGAAAGCAGCTACGGATGTAGTAGGAATACCGCCAGTCTGTGACAAAGATAGATACTTTATTGATCCCACAAAGGAAAAAGTTGTGTTACAGCATCACGGTAAAGAGTATAAACAGTATAGTCTACAATGAGCAACAGATAACAGAAAATTAAAATGAAAGTGCTACTGGTGCCCTGTAAGGGCCTTACACTATGAGAGAGTGCAGGAAGTTATATGTTTACAACAGTGATATAAAAAAAACAAAAACAAAGAAAAGTAAAACTTAAGTTAATGTTACAAACAGTAAAAATATGAATGACGTTGTGTCAGAGGGAAGTGTAAATTGCATTAATAAATAATATGTACACTATATTATGTGAGTGTGAACGGTTGTCTGTCTCTGTGTTAGCCCTGCGATAGACTGGCGACCTGTCCAGGGTCGCTCTATGACAGCTGGGACAGGGACCCTGATAAGAATCAGCAGAAGAGGATGGATGGATGGATGTACACTATAAACCAGCTGCCTGAAGGTATAACACACAAAGATGTTTGGGATCTTATACCTGACAGGTGTGTTCACCTGTCACAGATTGAAGTTCTACATCATAAAGAGCCAAAAGTATAAAAACTGTGTTTACAGCAGCACCACTTGAATAGGATTTCTTCGAAAGGAAATAAGGAAAGGCATATTTCTTTTGGGAACAGTTTATTCCATAGACTGGAATTTTCCTGAATACTTCACTTGATTTCCTAAAAAATGAGCAGCTATTTCAGCAGAAATGTATTTGTATTTATGAGAAAGTCATGCTTAGGCCCTTGGCATTCATTCACCAAAGAAATAAAAATTTTTACTGTAAGTTTACAAAGAAAAAAAAAATTGATATTAGAGTTTTAGAGAATCATTTAGAAAAACTTTGGCAATTAAAAGGATTGCAGACCATTACTGTCCCTTGTTATTGATTTTTATGGATTTTTACTTTATTTTAGTATTTTTCCATTCAAAGTAAAACTTTTTGCTGTGATTTGAGCCACATTATCTCCAACACGTCTTCAGATGTCTTTAATCTTGTGTTTCCTTCACATTTCCACGCTCCTGCTCTCTAAACAGTTGGTCCTGGTCTCAGAGGAGGTTCTCGGATGAGCATTTGTTGCCTTCTTTTCTTCAGAGACTCTTTTGTCTGGGGTGTCGAGTACAGGCCGACTCCTCTGCCCCCCCACCGGCTGCACCCTTGGGTGCCAAAAAAAACTCAGAGAAGAGAAAGACAGATGGCTACTTGGTTTAAAATTGGTCCTCGGATACTCGAAACAGCGTCTCAGAGTGTCCGTGGTTCTCCCAGAGTCACGGCGAGCAGATGCACATACATATGCTTTTTCTAAATGATCCTGTTTTTACTGGGGATGAAGGGGGACCTGGAGCAGGACTCCTGAACCCAGAGGTCAGCTCGCTCTGGCTCTGTATGCCACTTTAGACAATACAAGGCGGCAGAGGCGAAAGGGACACCAGTTGTGACTGTTGTCCTGTTCTCGAAAACTGATGTCTGAGGGGTCTAAGGGTTCCTGATTGGTTCCTTCATTACCCATAATGCACATGGAGACTGTCTGTATGTAAGAGCTGCAGGGCTTACAGATAGATGAATATTCTGTTGACAGGATGGACTGTATATAAAAAAGGCCATGTCTACCATGACACCACCCATTGGTTGGTGAAAGTAGCGTATCAGCTACTGCTAGCCAGCTTGGTTCTACAAACTAGCAATCCATAGCTTGGTAATGAAAAGCCAGTTCTCAACATGTGGGGTTATAAATGAAGCTAGCACAGAAAATTGCATTTCCTCTAATGTCCACTAGAGGCTCCGGCAGTGTGTGAGTCAGTTAAAATGTTCAGTTTAACTGCAGAAATAAACATGTTTACTCCCTGCTATAATTTAAAGCTGCTAGCTGTCTGCTAGGCTTTGCCCAAGCTAATTGGAGTCCCTTAACTTGAACTCTGGACTGTTTTGGGTGGAGTCTTTTGGAGCATTTTTAATCAGAATCATCAGAATCAGAATACTTTATTGATCCCTAGGGGAAATTATGTTGGTTACAGTGCTCCAGTAAAAACAGTAACAAAAACAGACAAGAAGTAAGAAATAAAAAATAGCACAATATATACAATATATACATACATATAAGTCACTAACTGATAATGATGACATCATCTGATCAGTAATATGGCTGCTGTGAGGTTACTGTACTGACAGGCTGTCCGAGAAGGCTGAGCTCCAGTTTTGATGCTCAGTAAACTTGGAGGATTTTATATGGATGTTACTGAGCAGCAAGAATCTGTGTTTGTGTGATGCTTCTGTATAATCTCTGGATGAATACTGATAAACAAGCCAACATGAAGACAGGGAGGAAAGTAATTTCCTCACTGTCCATAGTTTAATACGGATTAATGAAAACATTTTTTTTCTTCACCATCAGTGTGCTATAGACTTTTGTTGCCCTGCGTTTTACCTCTCAGGCTGCATCCACGGCTGCCTTTAACAGTCTCCCAACCTGTCCCTCACCTCTTTGATACTCACCCTCGAGTACTCGATACTCGAGTATTTTTGTGAATCATTGCCGGTTAAGACGCATTTTTCCTTCAGTCTCACTACAGCCTGATGATGGAAGCAGAGCCCAACGTTTTTCAGTTGTGAAGCTGTTAAACTGAATTTGGGTAGGTTTTTTTTCAGGTGTAAATTTTAAATAAACAGTTGACAGAAAGTGTAAAGACAACGCTGACCTCTGACCTTCCGGCTACAGGAGCGTGTGTCTCATCACAAGCCGCCTCTGCCATCATCTGCTGCTAATTACTGCAGCAACAGACGGTCGGCTCTCCCACACCTATCAGACTCCACCAGCTCACTGGCAGGAGGCGGATAATTTTGGAAAGTCAGCTTTCGCAAAGATTTCACAGTTTGTCTCCTAATGTTCGGATTCTCTGGCTCTGACTTCCATCTGACAGTTTGTGTTCAGGCAAACAGTCTATCCGATAACTGAGGGACATTTGTCAGCCAGGGAGAGATTTTCTTCTTACTATTTACCAACGTATGTCTCTTATCTGACTGCATCTCACCATCACATCAGTGCTGAAAGCAGAGACAGAGTGTTTATGGCGAGCTCTGAGTATCCACGATCAGCATTAATAAAAACACAAAGAGGGAGTAAAGAACAGCAGAACTACAGAAGTCAATCTGTGTTTCAAATCGGACACCCTCAAAATCATCTGATTTTAACATATTTTATGAAGCCGTGCAAAAAAAAATAACCTTAACACAGTGACTATGTTCTTATTTTCCGTGCCTTGTGTGAATGTATGAATGTGCGAAAGAGACATGCAGTATGCAGCGCTAGTAGAAACGTGCTGTTTAAGAAGCTCTGTCAAAACCTGCAACACCAACATAATGTTTTATTGTTGGCCTCAGTCCGCAAGCAACTGTGTGTTTATTAGCGCAAACAAATGAGTCCTAATTCAAAGTGTGAATCTATTGAAACCGGGTGCCAGCAGCATTATAGTGAGTCCAGTGTAAGCACAAAACTAGCCTAGTGCTTTTTATGCTTTCAAGTGTAAAATAGCTGCTTAACACTAACTAACTGAAGTGGACAGGAAACGCTTCATCTGTTAAATGTAATTTACACCATGGAGCACTGCTCTAAAAAAACTGTCACAGATTTAGTAACTTCATGTTTGTGGTGTGATGCCCCTGTTGTGTTAAACTGTTTGGGTGTGCTTGGGAAATGAACCTCGATATAACTGGGGGTTAAACTGCACCTTATTATTGCAGCACTCGCTCTGTCCACCAATCTCTGTGAAGAAACATCAAATGCACGGAGGGAACAGCGTTGACTTCAGCGGGACGGTCCATTGAACCACTAGGTCACATGACTCCAGCCTCTCCTCCACACAGTCCTCATTTATAAAGCGCTCTAGAAACACTGGGATTTTGGCTAACAACTAGCTTCTCCTGTTTCAGTGCAGCTAGCCAACAATGAAGAACCACTCACTGCTAAAGAAGCACCTTCAACCAACTGTTGTTGTGATTTGATGCTATAAAAATCATTCGAGTTAGAGTGGACCATTTATGCTTGCTTTTAACATAAAGTGGTAGCAGCCAAAGTCAGTACACAGGCGAGCCCCATTACTGTGATTTTTAGCTTCCTCGTTTTCCTCTGAGTAAGTTCTGTCTCTAGTTAGCTAACTTAAACTACTGCCCAGTATCCCCTCCTCTCAAGCTTCACATTCAGACTCAGCTCACATTACTGTTAACTCCACTGGTTCATCTTGTCCTCCATTACTTTAAAAATAAATAGAAAAAACACGACATACTCAGAATCGCTTGGTTCAGAAAACATATTTTCTTCAATAAGAGTTTAATAACTGAAGCCGAGTCCTTTTCTCACTGACTTTTGTTTAATCAGAGGAGTCGCCCCCTGCTGGCCATTTAAGAGGCTTTACTTTTCACGTAAATCATCTTTTACATTCAGTCAATAGAAAAGATAGCTGTGGCTGCGTCTGTCTGTTGCTGGGAGGTTTGGGGGTTTTTTAACTGTAAATAAACGTCTTCATTTCTGTCTTCTCTTTGTTTCTTTTTCATTTTTCTTTCTCAGTCTGTTTTCTTTAACTCATTCCTTTCTCAAACACCTGCAGTGCCTCAGGGCCAGTCTGTCGTCCACCGCTAACTCCAAACACACCAGCCTGTCGCACACACACACACACACACACACTCAGCAGGAGGAAGTGAAGAAGTGTAACACCTGAAGTACTTTTCCAAAGAGAAAAACATCTTGACTGATCCTTCATTGGCCCTCCAGGTATCAACAGGTCTGCCTCTCCTCGATGCACATGAAGTCGCTGCAGAAATTCTTCTTACACTTACAAAAATACAGTTGTTTGTTCCTTCTTAAATAATGTAACAGCAAGAAAGATTTTAGAGCAGGAGATATGTCGCATATCAACAAGTCTGAACGCCCGGAGAAAGAAGAAAAATGAGAAGCTTTAGGCCACGCCCACACTAGTCCAGATAGCTTTGAAAACAGAGTTTTCGTCTGGAAACGCTCTGCATCCACACTATCGTTCCGAGTCGTTTTCACGCAGTTGCGCATCCACATTAAAACAGCCCAAAACACTTACGTTCCAGTACCGCGCATGCGCGAAATCTAAGATGATTTGACCTGCGTCATTCCCATCTGCTGTTTATTTACTTCCTGGCTCCTTATAGCAGGTGGCGAAATGGCGAGAAAAAGCACCGAATGTTTCAAATGGAATGATAATGAGGTGGAGTTGTTGCTCCGAGTCAGAAATGAGTAGTTATTAATCTTCAATACGGCCACTAAAAACTTTGAGCAAACAAAACAACTGCGGTACGATGCTATCTGACCATCTTGGTTGAAGTGGTCACATGACTGCATCATATGACTAACATAAGTCATCGTTTTTAAAAGTCTCTGGTTTGGCAGTCCACACTGCACCCAAACGCAGTGTGGACAGCAAAAATTTACAAATGTATGCGTTTTGGAGAGCGTATCCAAAACGCTCCGTTTTCCCTGACCAGGAACTCCGTCTCAGTGTGGACGAGAGGCCAAAACGGAGACAAAACGATGCGTTTTCAAACGGAAACCAGGCCTCTGGTAGAGGAACCGAGCTTGAAGGATAGACGAAGGGGGCGAGGGGCGAGAGGGGAGTTTTTTGTTTGTTTTTTTAGATACACACAGGCATGTGTGTATTGTACAGGCAGCAATCACACAACCTTTAAATAAACAACAAATGGGACATCAAAGTCAAACTATTATTTAAAAGCCAGTGTAAAATAAAATGATAATAAAATGAGTCCTCTGGGACTGTGTGTTGTTGGTGTTCGCAACTGAGACTCTCTGCGGTGCATTCACACCAAAAAAATGAAGTTTTCACACCACGTGAACAGAGCCAAATTGCACGAGGTTATCTGAGATGCAGATGTTGCTGGGTGGGCTGGTTTTAAATCATTTCCCATGCGCAGGTGATTCCAGCGAATATATTCAGTGGGAAGCTGTCATGAAATGCAGAGTTTAGGACCCAAGTGCAGACATGTGGGGACAGGCAAAGGAAACCAAAAACCAGCCTTTATTTTGGCAGCTAAAATCAAAGTCCTCCAGAAAAGTAAACAGCAAAATGACAGGAAGTAAACAAAAATAAATAAACAGAAAAAAACAGGCATAAAAGTAAACTTAATATGGAGGAAACCTCTATCTGAGCAAACAAATGAACTCTACTCTAAACAGCACCAGGAACTGAAAATACTAAGAAAATACACTAAAAAGAAAAGTGTAAACAACAGGAAAAATACAAGTTAAACCATCAAACCCTGGGCTAAAACCCAGAGCTTTGAGCGAAACTGAGTTTTTGGGTGAAGTGATTAAAAACTGATGTACTTGTTTGTAAATGTGCTTTGAAATCAACCAACTGACAGGAAAACAGGCTTTTGGTTCATGGAGGCATCTGTGTGTCCGTTCCCAAATGGTGTAGTGATGCTGGTGGGAACCAAACCCTGCCCAGTCACCCACAACCCCCCCTAACACGCCACCACCTTCCTCCCTCCCACCATCCTCCTCCTCGCCTTGCTTAGTTTTGACACCTCAGCTGTTCAGCAGGCTGCTGGGAGGAAGGTGTGGGGTGAGAGAGAGGAGGAGAAGGGGAGATGATAATGAAGGTAGCATGCACAGATTGTTGCTCAGGGCTTTCTGTGCCGCCATGTTTGTGAGTGTGCGAACTCCGCCCTGCAACATGGACGACACATTAAGCTCCAATCACGCCCTTCAAACATCTAGTTAACTCTTTGTAACAGTTTGTTTCAAGAAAAGAGTTAAAGAATGAGGACTAACTGGTTGTATTTGCGAATAACTTCCCTACCTGGAATCAGCTGATTCCACGAGGATTTTTTTTTTTTTTAAAAGCTATTTTGTGAGGACTGAGCTGAAACTTTCACCTCTGGAGTGAAGACACTTGAGGAAAGTGAGGACATTGTTATATCTGGACCTCACTTTGGTAGGCTGAGGTTAGAGGCTAGGGTCAGCGTCCTGGAAATGCACGCCACCCAGGGTCCTCAGAAAGACACTTTTGCAAGTGTGTGTGTGTGTGTGGGGGGGGGGGGGGGGGGGGGGGGGGGGTGTTAAAAAAAAAAAAAAAAAAAAAAAGCTGAAGAG
>VUQR01014888.1:5341-18143 GCA_015108515.1 Hemichromis elongatus | reverse complement strand
AACTAGTCCAGTTTGGCTCTAGTAGCGATTTGTCACACGAGTCAAATGCTGAGATTTGGTTAAAGAGTGAAAATAAAACTCTTTTCAACCAAATGTAACCTTTTGTTATTCACCATTCAAACATCTAGAAAGACATGAGACATTTAATCAGCAGGAAAAAAAATCACATGAATTGTAAATTGTTGAGATGAGTCTGAATTAAAGTCTAATAAAAGCATGAAAAAACAGGTTTTCAGATTTTAACCAAATTCAGACACTAAATTGAGGATTATACCATGCAAGAAATAAAAAAAAATCTATTTCTATTTCTGGGACAAACATTTTATATAATCTTTGTATGAATGCTTAAAATTCTGCATCTTTGTCACGGACGGTCCCTGAGCAGTTATGGACTTATATGCATGTTTGGTGTTGCTGTCCCTCGTTCTCCCTGCTTGCAGGTATGTGTGTGTGTGTGGATGCAGGTGTATCTGGGAGCGCCTGTTTACAGGCACCTTCAGGCATTGTGGATGTGGCCCTGCCAGATCGTTGGCCACACCTGAAGACCTCACACACCTGCAACTGAACAAGCCTCATCGGAGGAGCTACTTAAGAGTGTGGTGGAGCTCTCTCTGACACTGGATCATTGCGCTGCTTCACGTTAGTCTCTTGGCAGTTAGTAAGTTTGTCTGCTGCACTATGGTGTGTCTGACGGCTGCCTCTTTGTTATTTCCTTAGGAGAAGTGTGGAGACGAGAGGGCAGCGAGCACGGGGTGCTCAGACACTGAGGAGCGGGGACAAGAACACTAACACTGGGAAGAGGACACGTCACGGGAGTCGGGAACGCACTGAGGATTCATTGTTGTTTTTTCCATTCACTGTAAATAAACGCACTGCTTGCATTCAGAGCTTCGCGCCTGGGTCCTCCTTCCTCACATCCCCACGGTTGGTCAGCGTCAACCGTGACAATCTTAAAAGTTTGCTTTGTTTTCGAAAGTACTATGTATATTTCTGAGAGTGCCAGTGCTTCAGGTACCTCAACATTTCTTCTTCTTATGGCATATGACTCAGAGCATTTTCACCCTCAGGTACTACTCGTGTCCAGCAGATGAGGGCAGTGTCAATATCAGAAAGCAGGGGTTTTACCTGTCCCAATTCACAACATTTCTAACCCGTTTTATTAAATGGGGACTTATTTACTGAAACGTTGTAGGCGGTTTTGTCCATCAAATGCGCCAAAAAAAAAAAGGTAAATGTGTAATTTTGTGTCAACTAAGGTTTCTCAGAATCATTGCATTTGTTATAGGTGACCAATGATTATTGAACTGCATGAAGTTTAACAGAGCCACAGGATCGCCTTACTGCAGGGGGACAAGGGTTCAGATTAATTTGTCTCCCACGCCTCAGCTTCTGCCACTTTAGCAGGAACTTCTCTTTCTCTCTCTCTTCCTTCTATTCTCTGCGTGCTTGATTTCAGGTGCTCCAGCTCGCCCACACCTGCTGCAGCTTATGTGCTGTTTCTCAGCTCCACCATAAACAGCTTTTTCTATTTTCTCCTACTCACCTAAACTCTTCTGATTAGCCCCAACTCCTGCATCTAAACCACTCCTGCTCCAACAGCGCTCTGTCACACTAATTTCTATTGTTCTACTACGTCACTTTCTGAAACTAGGGTGTAATTTTACCAACTGGAGGTCTTAAATAAAGGGGAGTACAAATAATTTCTTATTACCACTTTTGCAACAGGGGAAACATTCGCCCATCCCTCTTTAAATACCCTGAAAGGAGTCATTAATATACGCATGTTATTTTTTGGTTTTTCAAAAAGCTCCCAGCTGCTACCTGTTGAGAGAAATTAGTTTGAAAATAGTCGCAAATGTGCAAAATGTGTTTGTAATTTTGAGTGCTCACAAATGCACTCTGCACTCCACACACAAAAACAGATCACCGAAAACTGTTTTACACATTTTTGCATTAAAACCTGAATAATTAGTAGGGATTTTAGATTTGACAGCGTTACAGATCTGATCTTTTTTTGCTTTCAAAAAGCTTCCTGTGCTGTGCCATCGAAATAACACCTAAATCATAGTTTTCACTTCACCTGTTCATCACATAATACACATCTGAATGAGTGAAGACTAACTAAACTTTTGCAGTCCTGTTTGGGTTTGCTGTGTATTGAATCTGGATTTAAGCTCAGTCCTGACTCTGCAGGATGTTTATTTTCAAATGAAGTCATCATGAATATACACTCAAAAAAAGAAAGATTTTTTTAAAAAAAAAACAGTACCACTTAAGTATAACAATTAAGTAAATTCCATTAAATTAAATTTTTCACATTTTACTTGTGTAGAAAAATTACATGGCAATAATTACATATAATCAAATTACTTAAAGTCAGCATATTAGCCCTTAGATGCCCCAAAACAGACAGTATAAAAACACCTTTAAAATGCTACTTCGATCCATTAATCATAATAATAATAAATGTGAATGTGAATAAATGACTATTGGGCTTCTATGCTGACCAACAACAAAGCACTACAAGTTGAAAATATTTTTTCACTGTCAGAACATTGCAGGAATTTATGATAATATGATGATTAAAAGGCTTCCTTTACTCGATTGATTTGCAACACCGCTTTATAAATGTATCATGTCAAAACGGGAGATCAAAAGATGTACCTCAAGTCTCACACAGTCACTGATTCCTTTATGTAAAAGGGAGGTAACAAAGTTATACAGTCAGAAAATCCCCCTGAGATTACTAAAAGCCTCGGTGCTTTTCAATGTGCTCCTCCACGGAAGTCACGGCTGATTTTTACCGTATAAATCCCATCAGTCACTTTCACCGGCTCTCTTACCGGAGTTGATGAGGATCCAGCAGCAGCAGCAGAGCGGCGTCAGGTCTCGTTTGCGCCCCATTTGAAGCGCTACAAAGGGATCCCAGCGGCGTTCACACGAAGCTCAGCTTCACTCCGAGGTTCCCAGCGCTCATCTCCACACTGTCACACTCCTCTTCACACAGCTGCATGGATCCCAGTCACAGCCTCCCAGAGCACATCACGGCTGAGGTATCAAGCTCCCATTGGACTTGATTAATCGGTCTTACATCTCCACAATGATCCTGCCTCGGGTCTGTAATAATGAGAGGGCGGGGTATCCTCTGTTTAATTTAATCAGTCCTAATAGTTGCCAGTACATTATTTCAAATTTTGATTACATTTTAATTATTGTGATCAAAATACTGCTGGTGGTAAAAAAAAATACTACCAAGAACATGAAAAAGCCCGGTGGATGCTGGAAAAATAAAAGTATGTCTTTTGAGAAGCAATTCAGACAGCTTCTGGCTGTGGGGTCTATAAATCAACTTTAAATCACTGTTGTCATCCTGCAGTTTGCTATCAGTGTCAGCTTGAAGCATGTGACCAAGTATTGACCAGTAGAAAACTGTAAAGCTTGCAGCATTCAAGGAGCCTGCACAACTGGTTTACTCACCAGCCAATGTTGATGAAGAAATGCTTAAAAAGTTGGTAACAACATAAATAGGTTCTTAAAAAGCTATTTCTCCACAGCATTATATTGTGGTGTCATCACAGAATTATATTTAACCTTGTAACCTCATCTAAGGAGCTGTAAGGAAAAGGCGTCTTCAGTGAACTGAAGAAGCTTCTCGGATGAGAGGTGAAATGTCTTCAAGCAACCTCAAGAAGTCCAGACGCCTTTTCCTTACAGCTCCTTAGACTACGATGACCTGGATGACTGAGAACCTTCACAGACTTGTAACCTCATATTTAGCATTAGCTAAACTAATGCTAAATATTTAGCCAGCAAACGACTAAACGCAGTAGCCTAACTCCTAACTCTGTCCAAGGGCAACAATAAAATCTGCTAAAAGGCTCGAAAGTATATGCCCTCATGAGGCACTATGTTAGCGACATATACGGTGCTAGTGCTGGTTTGGACCCTGTTTGCCTTTAGAACTGCCTTAATTCTTTGTGGCACCTTTACCAAGGTGCTGGAAACTTCAGCCTCAGAGATTCTGGTTCATATTCATTTTAGTTGTACTCCGTTTTATTTATATAGCACAAAATCATAAAAACTGTCACCTTACTGCACTTTTAATTGAAAGGTAAAGACCCTACAATGATACATAGTAAAATCCGAAAATCACACGACCCCGTGAGAGCAAGCACTTGGCAAGAGTGAGAAGGAAAAACTCCCCTTTAACAGGAAGAAATCTCCAGCAGAACTAGGCTGCGGAAGTGGGAACTATCTGCACTCTCACAAGTAAGGGGAGGGAGCCACAACAAAAACATGCATGATAGCCTCACACCGTTGTTGCAGATTTGCCAGCTGCAAACCCAAAAAGAGAATTTCCCTTTTCATGGGCTTTACCCACTCCGTTTGCCAGGCTGCCTGCCTACTTATTGTGCAACCGCTGAATAGCTCAATAAAGATTTGTAGTTTTCTTTCAAACCTTATTCAGTCTCTCACTATGGGAAGCATCCACTGGGGGTGGAACTGGGGTTACAGTAGTAACCACACATTATTTTCCGGTCTTGTCTTGTGTGTTCGTAACAGTTCTACTTACCTTTGATTTGACTTGATTTGATTTACCTGTACTTTAAATGGTTCAGACATTATGTTTGTAAACTATATCCCAGGTTTAACCACCTTCACTAGTTCTTTTTATACTACATAAAGACATTTTTTATGGTATTTATTCCAACTTCTGTAACCTAAAGATGTAATAACTCAGGAGACATTGCATTTTTCATTACTGCGTTACATAATCATTCCAACTGTGAGGCATACCCTCTGAATTAATTAACAAGTCGCTGCTAAAAAATGTGATATTAAGCCCACAAGGCTTTTTTAATGATCTCACGAGTAAGTTAATAAAAACTTTTAATTTTCTGAAGGTGTAATGCTGATAGGCAAACCCCCATCTATACATCATATTTATGTTTAAGGAAATTTTGTTCCATTTAAATGTTAATTTGGAGTGAAATTGTAGCAATAAATTTCCAGGTAACAATAACATAGAAAATGTTCATTTTAAATCTTGAAACTCTTTAGGGCATTATTGTCATTTTTCATGTAGTTTTAGATGTTCTCATCTTCACTCTTTTTCTTGCAGTCTGAGAGTAGCCTGCAGGAATCACAGCATTAGGATTTCTTCAATAATTACTAGCTTTCAGTCATTTGCTCTGCTCTGTCCAACTCCTCATCATTTCCTCAACGTGAAAGCTGCTTTAAGCAAATATTTCCTTTTTTTTTAACAATTTAATGGCGCACAACTCCAAGTAGAAAAAATTTACATGCAATGTAAATATTTAGTATAAAAGATCCTTTATTTCCTCCAGCCTGGTATTGCTTTTCAAGCAGTAAAGAATAGTAGAGATGCTGCAGCTGTCCGGGGTACTAAAACTTATCATTGTTCACTGACATCACATAGTGCTGATTGTCCACTTATCATTGACTTCACTCATTTTAAGTAGTACTTAAGTTGGAAAAACACATTTTATTATCTTACTGTTACCATATGCAGTACTGTGCAAAACTCTTGAGCCACCCCTTATTTGTTCATATTTGGCTTCCAGGTACTCAGACTTGCTTGTCTTTTGTTAAAGTGGTCCTGAGCAATAGTTCTGGGCTTTCTAAACATTATTTAATTGTATTTATTATTATTTTTATCTTGTTTCCTTTTTCATCAATTTTCAGTTTAGTCCTTTTACCTGACCATTTACAGCGGAGTGCTTTCGGTTTGTTACGGCACTTAACACTGACTTATGAATCATTCGAACATACAGAATTTGTCTAAATTAGCAAAGAACCAATTTTAAATTGTATTTTTAGATACTTTTTTACTAGCAACCCGTCACAGAAAACAACATTTGCTTCCATTTCTGTAGTTGAAACCATAATAGCGATGATATCACAGTTTGACAGACATATTTTTGCACCAACAAGATGATTCCCAAAGTTATTTGCTGGCAACTTGGTGTATATCAGCATGGTGTGCAGTGTGTCCTTGAAGTATTTGAGGGAACTGGACAAGTAGAATCTGAAAGTCATGTCATTAATAAATAGGATGGATTAAATTATGAACATATATAAGTATCATCAGACTTTGACCTACCATGCAATACCACCTGATGTGTCTAATAAGCAAGACCTTCATTTTTTAGCATGGCAATGATCCCAAACAATCTGCTAATGCAGTAAAAGCATACCTGGATAGATAAATACACTGTAAAACAGCCTGTTTCAGTTTAAGCATTGTTTTCAATAGATTGCATGCTTAAATAAATGTTTTGTCTCACTCCCATTCCTTCTTGTTGCATGTTGAAGCTCTATTTGCAACCTTGTTAAGAGCCAACCATGCAAAATATGATTTTTTTCCATCTACACCTGGTCTTAAACCTTTGATTGTGACTGTATTTTGTAGGGTTTTATGCTGTCTCTTGAACAGTTCACTCACTTATTATCTGCACAATATTGTCAGAGGGATCTTTTAGGAAAGGATACAATAAGGTAAGACTTTATCATGACTGTATGTAGTAGAGCAGGACATGAACAAATGTGTGGCTAATTCTCATACTGGCCCCTATTTTGTAGCTTTCTTGATTAAGTAAACCAGCCAATGGGATGAACAAATCAAACAATCCTTCCATGTGATCATGCACTAGTACACTAAAAAAAAAATAAAGAACCTCTGTTGTGGAGCTTAGAAAAGTACTATAGATATAACAACCTATAAAAATTGCTCCTTTTTTAGATCCTTGATGGAGTTAAATCCAAGTCAAATCCTCTCCATAAAGCTCCTGTTAATATTCCCTTTAAGGGAAAGAGGTCAGAAAGTAAGCACTTTTCCCAAGATCAGAGTTTGATTATAAGTGTATGCTGAGGCCAAACACACACACACACACACACACACACACACACACAGACTCGCTCTCCATCAAGGTCAATAGTCTCTCAACTTCAATCAGGCGGTGCACGATAGCATCCCTTGACTCTGTTTCTCTATTTTGTATGAAGTGGTGTCTGGGGCTGGAAGTCAGACATGCAAAGTGCCTGAATCAGCAGAATAAAGTGCTGATTTTAATGCCACCTTACTCAGTGAGTGGAAACGACACCAGGGAAAGGGGAGAAGTGAACTGGAGAGCTGGAGGACCTTAAATCTTAAGTATGACTGTGCTGACTGCAGATGGGTGACAGATGAATGAACATTTCTGGAGCTGCTACATCCAAACGCCTCTGAAGTCATTTCATTTCTAGGGAGTCCAGACGTTTGTGTGTTGACACCAAGCCGGACTAGAAATGTCAAAGTGTACATTTATAACATAATAATGGCAAGAAGTTGAACTTTTCTCCCAACAAAAACAAAAGATATGAAACAATTTGACTTGACTTTTAGTCGTCAACAGTGTCAAAGATGGACCAAGGCGCTGTGATGTCGCCCTCTGGTTAGTCAATTTCTGTTATAAAACTTTAAGCTTAAGTTTTGACTGTTGCCACCTTTGTATTTTAAATCCGGATGTGAGGAGTGGAACCTAGGACGGTACACCCTGAATAATCCAATAATGATCATAACTTACAAAATGAGCTTCATGATTTATTCAGTGAGATTTTTTAACTAGCGACTGAGCAAGTGAAGTCAGCAAGAAAGCGTTTGTTGAGGTCACAGAGTGAATGAGCTGATGGCTGTTTTCCCACACACTCGCCAGCCACTTTATTAGGTACACCTGGTCTTAACGCAATTATCTAATCAGCCAATCATATGGCAGCATTCAATCATTTGGCATTGTTGTTGGTCTGACTGTTTCAGAAACTGCTGATCTTCTGCTGATTTTCCCCACTCAATCATCAATGGACTGAAAAATAGAAAATATCCAGTGAGCAGCAGATAGGGTTAGGGTAAGTCTTGCTGATGGCGGAGGTCAAAGGAGAATGGCCAGACTGCTTCAATCTGATTAAAAGGGAACAAAAATGCAACAAAAAAAAAAACACTCAACCAAAGGTATACAGAAGAGCATCTCAACAGCAGCAGAAGACCACACCAGGTCCCACTTCTGTCAGTTAAAAACAACAAAACTGAGGCTACAGTTTACACTGACTCACCATAATTTGAAAGATTGTTTAATCTGATGAATTTGTATTTTTGCTGCAACATTCAGATGGTACGGTCAGATCTCAATGCAACAGAGGACCTTTGGGATGTGGCAGAACAGGAGATTCTCATTATGGATGTGCATCCAACTAATCTGCAGCAACTGTGTGATGCTGCCATGTCAATATGGACCAAAAATCAACGAGGAATTTTTTCAATTTTTTGAATCTGTGCCATTAAGAAATGAGACAGTTCAGAAGGTAAATGGGGTCCAAACAAGTACAACCACAAGTCTTTCTGCCACCACAGGATTTGCCCTCCTGCAGGACACGAGCAACAGTTTCACATTAGCTTCACTTTTCCGACCCATCATTCATCTTTTATCTTGTCTGTCCTCTTTGAGGACTAAAGAAACCAAGTACATAAAAAAAATCTAGTAATTCAAGTTCAGAGTTTATGAAACACTTCACCAACTGAAAACAAAAATCTTACTTGAACACATCTGTATGAATCACATTCATAATGTTATTTGTGGAAATATTTCCAACTCTTATCTGCTGATACTTAACTGTGTATAGATTGAATCTGATTTGGGAGCATAAATAGCATGTATGGTTGCTGCTTGATATTTAAAACTTCTTGTTATCAATCTCCCCTATAGGTGTCAGAGGCGATTGGTTTGTGTTTTGATATTAATTTTTTAAAATATATTTCTGATTTTCTTATTCTTTTTTAAAAAAAGAAAGGATCAAAGAAAAATTAAGTCAATACCGATCATCGAGCTACAGAATTTTTATGCATTTTGTCATTTTATTATTGAAAATTATGAGATTTTAAATATGTTTCAGTATTTATATATAAATAAACAAAAGCCATTTTACATAGAGGCCCTGTTGTGAAATAGTGCGAGTCACTGTTTTAAAATCGTTAAGGGTTGCATAAGGGTATTTGTTGACCCCTTTTAAGACTTTGCGCTCTTTCTATCCTGAGCCCTCCGCGTTTCCGTAGAATCTGTCACAACAACCGGGTAGCAGCTGAGCCGGGCCTGAGAGCAGGAACAATGTAAGAGGTCTCACTCTGTTGTAGTTTCTTTTATAAGCTTGCCCACTGGACTGTGTGTGGCATTTAAACCTGACATTTGTAAGAATAGCATAATAATCCTATTTTTATGCTGTTAATTTTTTTTCCCCCACATTGCCAGTCTTCCCCTAGGGACACCTGCATTTGGACATGCTCAAAACACCTCACATCCAGAAGTATCCCAGAAGTGCTTTTGTCAGAGGTGACGTTGCCATTGGTAGGGTCTCCTCAATTGGTCCTAGCTAGGTAAGGGGCCACACTGAGTTAGATTCAGAATACCCTTGTGAAGTTAAAACGGTTTTTGTTTTTTTTTACTTCACTCTAGAGTTAAGCTGTGGACAACCTAAACAAGGAACCATGAGGATCCAGTGCACCGGTGGCTAAGATGCAGAAGCCCTGGTGCTCCAGGGTTGAAAGTGAAGTCCACATTTTTTACTCTCACGCAACATTTCTCTAGGCCTTCTTTAGGTCTTTTAAGCATCTGTTTGGAAACAGCTCCATTTTTACACATGACACTGATCCCAAACACATTTCCAATGCAGTAAAAACATACCTGGATCGAAAAATACACTGTACATAATCAGTAATATATTGGCATTACCAGAGCACGGACTTCAACATTATTAAAGCAGTGTGGGATCGTGTTGACAGAGAACAGAACAAAAAGCAGAAACATCCAAAGAATAGCTTTGAATGTCCTGGAGAACTATTTAAAGAACTGACAACAAAGCTGCCTGAGAGTTTGCACATTTCAATAAAGCTTTACTCCTATTTCCCATTTTCCTAGAAAAGTACATCAATGTGAGATGTAGTTTACTTTTGCACAGTGCTGTATTTACTGCTAGTTTTTTGGCTACAATAAATGTCTGATATGTTGCATTTTAAACTGTGAGCTTTCTTGCCCTGTCACCTTCCCTCCTATGAAAACATACTAATATGGCAGATATTACGATCTGAAGCAGACTTCTCCCATAAGTAGCTGAAATCTACCAACTTGTGATACCAGCAACACGTCCTATAAAAACATGTGCACTGTCCCTTTAAGGCGCGCTCTCTTCGTTGCAGCTCGCACCCGCGGAGGAGTGGGACCTCCTGACAGTTGGACGATCTTCAGCGTTTCAACATTAGAGAAATGAGCAGCAGACAGTGTCTAAACGCGCAAAACGCCGCGTGTGTCAGCGGCCTGTTTACGTGAACACCTCAAGGAGCAGCGCAGACGGCCGGCTGGTGAGGAAATGTATCTTTAAAAAATTTATTTTTAAAATCCAGAAAACAGAGCAGCGACACCTGTGGTTTCAACTAGCTCTTTGGCTAATCAGCTAATGTTATCTACCAGCGGCTAATAACAGATGGAACCACCTGCCTAGGGAGTTTAAAGGGGTTAAATACATAAAAATGGGCCCTTAGTACTTTTATTGTGACATCCCAGTCTGTTGGCTTGAGTTTTAGGGGCTTTCCTCCCATAGTTCAGTCACTGTGGCTGCGAGGTGTGAAATGGATGGACTGATAATGTGTCCTGTTTGTACTTTTGCTTTCAGAACCTTAATTATTTGCAGGAGGAAGAGGAGGAGTCGTGAATCTGACATGCTTATAGAGGAGTATCAACCCCACTGATGGAAACCCAGAAGAAGAGGTAAGTCTGCCCAGAGTCCTCCCCCTCATCCTCCTACTTCTCTGCAGAATTATCCCACTCAGCTGGCTGCCTGTGATCACCATGTGACATCGCCTAAGGATGGAGTTGTTGAGCTCACTTGTGCTTTCACCAACAAAACATCTGTTATTCAGGAGAAATTAGGGGCGGGGGGGTCAAACGCCTACTGAAGCGAGTTGTCTGCCTCTGTTCTGTTTTATCAGCCACCCACACCTCTAATTTTCTGTCGTGTTTTTCCTCAGTTTTGTTAGATGAGTTCCTAAATACAAAATACAGTACCCAGTTCCCTGCATTTCCTTGGGAACAATCCTTAGACTTACTTCCTAATTCACTCTCGCTAAGTTCCACAATCTCTGTCTCCCAGCTCTGGGGACGATGGCAGCAGCGGCGAGCGAGGACTGCTCCACTCTTGGAAGGGGTACTCTTATAGCATCACCCCAGAGAGGCTGCTCCTCTCCCGGCCGGTCCTCCAGGTCGCTCTGGGCTCGCAGCATGGCATTCTCCTCGTAGAAGGTGAAACTTCTTTTCTATTGGAGGGACATGTTTATGACTTGTCACAGAGTCATAGTTGATACTTAAGCACATCTGCATGAATTAATCCTTTCTTTACTTTTTGTAATGATCAGAAGTAATGATTATATGTTGTGACTTCTACTTTTTTATTCAGATTAATTTTTTTGAAGGGGGGGCGGGGGATAGATAAAAAATAACCCACACTAATTGGCTGTTATTACATCCTCTTCAGGGGGACAGGTGTACAGCTTCGGCGAGTTGCCGTGGAAGCAGAGTCAAGCGCCAGAGCCATCCAAACCGACCCTGGAGAGCGCACTCAGTGGGCAGCGGGTGGTCGCAGTCGCTGCCGGAAGCTTCCACAGTGGGGCGGTAACAGAGGACGGCGGTGTGCACATGTGGGGGGAGAACAGTGCGGGACAATGCGGCTTGTCGGGCCTCAGCATCGTTCCCAACCCGACTCCCGTTGCCCTGCAGGACTTGGACACTGTCACTGTCCCCCCGCAGACGGTGCCAGTGCTGGAGCTGGCCTGTGGGGAGAAGCACACCCTGGCTCTGTCCGTGCAGCGGGAGGTGTGGGCGTGGGGCAGCGGTTGCCAGCTGGGCCTCAACGCTGCCGTCTTCCCTGTGTGGAAACCTCAGAAGGTGGAGCACCTGGCGGGCCGGTACGTGCTACAGGTGGCCTGCGGGGCATCTCACAGCCTCGCTATGGTGCGCTGCCTGGGCTCTCATGATGGCCATCGGCCGCATGTGGACAAATGTGGGAGGTGTAACGAGCTGCTCTACACCATGACAGACAAAGAGGATCACGTCATCATCTCTGACAGCCACTACTGCCCGCTCGGCGTGGAGCTGACCGAGGATGACGGCAAGCTGGAGGCCCCCACCCTCACCACAGGTCTCAAAACGTCCCCATCAGAGCCTGTCCTCCCCTCCTACACCTCAAAGTCAGAGTCCCCAGACATGGCTACAGACGCTGACCCCACCTCTGACCCTTCCCAACCTCAGGCCTCTGAGGAAGGGGAAGCGTCTTTGGTTAATGTCGTGCCCCAGGCCTCAGACTCGGACACCTCGGCGCCATCTGAAGGTGTGAATGGTGCCACAGCTGGGTCCAAGAGCTCGCCATATCCAGACGAGCAGGCCGTGAAGGACTACCTGAAAAAGCTGTCTGACAACATGCAGACGGACGCAAAGGCGAGCGGAGGGCTGAACGCTCTGCTGGTGAGCTCCACTTCAGCTTGACAGTAGAGAGAGAAAAATGAGCATCTTTGACTTGCATAGCTGAAACACATTTTCACTCTTTAAACATTTGATAGAATAATCATAAAAGCCTCTTTTACACTGTACACAACAATAATTGAGATAAAATAAGTAATAAGCTCTCTTCAAGTTTCTCCGTTTTCTCTGTTGATTTAGTTACAGTGTGTGATTTCAAAATCTGGTGTGTTAAAAACCCAACTTTC
>VUQR01014886.1:0-10118 GCA_015108515.1 Hemichromis elongatus | reverse complement strand
TAATTTGAATTATTTCACAGGTCTTTCCTCCCCACTGCTGTCAGACTCTATAACAAAGACTGCAGCTAATCCAACACTAAAACCCATATCACACACACACACACACACACACACACACATATATATATATATATATATATATATATGAAGTTGTGCATTGCTTTAACATTAATGACATCAACAAATTTAAGTATGAACCTAAAACCATCGCTATCATCAGCCACTTTTGGAGCAAATAGTTCTAAAGGCTCCGTGAAGTAGTGCTCTCTACTTGGTACAATACTGTAATGCTATTATGCTCATTATAGCACATATGTATTAGTTCCTCACACATGCAGTCAGTGTGGAAACATATAGCCTGTTTTTAGTCTTGATGACCCCTAAAAGCCACATTTAGTCAGTCATAATATATCGATGCTGCACTTTATTTCAGTGCATGGTTTTATAGTTAATGTAACTGTAATGTATATTCCAACAAAAATTAAAAAAACAAGATCCTCAAGTAATCATTTGCACTACTAAGCAGGCATTTTTAGAGGAAGTAAAAGTTTTAATAGGTGAGCGTGTGAATGAATCGGTAATGGGTGTAATGTGTAGCTGCCTTTGTCTGCCTCTTTTGCCACTGCTGCCTCTTGCTGCATGAGTCCGATCGGGGCTACCAGCGAGCACCAGCTGTCTTTACAAGCTGAGCTTTATGGCCAGAAATATAAGGAATAACACTCTACCAGATGACTCTGTGTCCCCCACTGTCTAAAAGTCAAAGAAATCCCCTGTATGCCTGCAAAGTTCAGTATCTACCTTCCCTTCCCTGTCTACACATGCGAGGGAGCCAGAGATTCAAACTCACAATGTTCTTCTTATGAGATTTATTTATGAGACTTTGGCTTTGTTGTTGGAAACAGCTGAGTCTTTTTCAGTCTTTTATTCTTGGTTTAGTTACAGCATTTTGTCCACTTCTGTAGTGTATATGTAAACGACTGAACGACCCTAATCCTACCTCAACTCAGAGGTGGATGTCAAGACGCTAAGGCTTTCATTCCATCAGTATCCTCTTTGCGTCAATGTTTTCTTCTCCTGTGGAAAGACAGAGTCTGGCTTTTTGAAATATTCATCCTCACTGCTTCAGTCTCTTCCCCCACCCCATCCCCACCAGCTAAGATGTTGCAGATTTGTCATTTCAGGTGTCAGGTATAGTTTCTTCTGTAATCCCAGGCAGCGTCAAATGAAAACCTCAGCGAAAAACAAACTCTTATTATACAGCAGTGAGCAAAAACTCCTCTATCCAGAAACGTCAGACTCATCAACATTAGATCTGTTTTCAATCCTCTTTCGTCCTCTTTTTTTTTTTAATGAAATCTTAAATACGTAGAAAACAAGCCACAGATTTGTTTGCTTGCGCTTGTCGTGAAGTTTGAACGTCTCTGTCATCTCTCTGTTGTCTTCGCATGAATAATTCCCCTATAGTCTATTATATACTGTCTATTATTAAATAACCCTCAATTATGCAACTTAAAACGCCTCTTTCAGTCTGCACTCTTCACCGGTGCCTGTAGCCTGAGGCTGGCCTGCAGGGCTTAAACTTTCCAAAACTGCTTCACCTTTGCAGTTTCCCCCACCACCTGAGAAGAAGCAGGCTGAGACTGCAGAAGAAGCAAAGGTAAACAAGAACGCGTCGGAGTGGAGGACAAATGTTGTGCAAGTAAAGCATCTGATTTTGCCTCGGAGTAGTTGTTTGATGTTCAGATGAGGACCACAAAGGCCCCTGACATCTGATGAAGATGCTGTCTATTCCAAAGAGCGCCGGCGGTGCGATCTTCAACAGCAGGGTACTGAACAAATGCACGCAGCTATGATGGTGGATTTGGATGCATTTCAGAAAAGCACACCATATGTACTTGTCACTGAGTGGATAATCCCGAGATACACAGGATCAAGGTTAATCTGTCGTTAAAAAATGAAATGGATTCAGAAGATATCAAGACCAAATATCTCTCACTCAGCATGTTCTGTGGTTTTGCCAATGCAGCACATTTAGCTGGAGGGCGAAAGTCATGACGACTTACTTGAGAGTCCAGATGTAAAGCCTGCATGGGATATGTCTGCATATCCTCTTTCACCTCTATCACCTTTCTTTCACAGGCTTTCTTTTGCATGATAGAGTGGACCTTTGTAAGGATCATCTATCATTATGGGGGATTACTATTTCTTTGCATGTAGGGATCTCTTGGGATTACAGGGAGATTACTTCATATTTTTAAACCCCCGTGCCAAATCTGCCTTTATCTTTTCCATCCAACAGTTTTTGGTAAGACACTCAATCTCCTCCATCCTGACTACTTCTCATAGAATGAATTTCTAGTTTGTCACCATTAGTAAAACTTGTGATTTATGTGCATCCATCACCATGCTAGCTACTTCTGTTAGACCAAATGCGTATTATATGCTTCAGTTTTGTTTGTTTTTTTACATTTTCATATGCAAACAAGTGTTAAATTTCCCTCATGACTTGCCTGTTCTCTATCCCGCTCTCTATCTATTTAAAGTAGATATAGTAGCTGTTCCATCTAGGAAACTGCACTTTATTAATGGACTGGTTCTTATATAGCGCTTTTCTACTGGTCTGAGCACTCAAAGCGCTTTTACAGACGTGCATTCACCCATTCACACAAGCACATTTTCTTAGTGCTTTCTAACTAACATTCACACACACATTCATACTCCGATGGATGCATCGGAGAGCAATTTGGGATTAGTATCTTGCACAAGGATATTTGGCATGCAGACTAGGGGAAGCCAGGAATCAAACCACCAACCTTAATAATAATAATGATGGATTGCATTTATATAGCGCTTTTCTAGGCACCCAAAGTGCTTTACAATTCCACTATTCATTCACTCTCACATTCACACACTGGTGCAGGCAAACCACAGTTGTAGCCGCAGCTGCCCTGGGGCAGACTGACAGAAGCGAGGCTGCCATGTCGCGCCATCGGCCCCTCTGGCCAACACCAGTAGTCGGTAGGCAGGTCACCTTCCTATCAGTAGACGATATTATCATCTACAGAGTCAATTTTAAGGTCATATTCTGAGCAGTTCTCTTTTGTCTTCTTGGAATTTCTTGTACAGGAATAAAAATTAGGCTCAGGAATTTTGCCTCCAACAAAACACAGAAAACTGACTTAAAAAAATCTGTATTGATAGATATAATTCATAGGAGAAGTTCTGACCATGGACAGCTTGATTTAAGCATCTCAGTCATGCTTTAAGTCTGGACTTTGAGCATGCCACTCCAAAAATCACACTACAACCACCATCTTTAGCAGTTGGTATGATGTTCTTTGGATGAAATACTATGTTAGTTAGGTTTGTCGATCACCTGAATATTTTTCCAGTAGTCTTTATCTGGATGTTTTTGGCTAATGCGAGATGAGCCTTTATGTACTTTTTGGTCAGCAGTGGTTCTTTCTGATTGTTGAATTATGAATTCTGACCTTAACTGATTCCTGCAGGTCTTCAGATGTTGTTCTGGGTTGAGTTCGGACCTCCTGGGTGAGTCGTTCATTCGCTCTATTAGTACTCTGTTTGTTAGGCTGGCCAATTCTAGGAAGTTTCTAAACTTTTCCTCTATTTCTAGAGAAATAGACCCGCAGAGATCTGAGCAAGAGAAAATGCAAAAACTGAGCGAGAGGGGCTGTTATTGTGTGTGTATCTGGGTAATAGCAAACACTGAAATACATTTTTTGCACACAGCAATGAATTTTGTTTACTCAAATTCACCTTTTCTTTGCTCAATATCAATTTCTCCTCAAAATGCAAAAGTTGTACTTGCAAATTTTTTTACATGGGCTCAAATTTTCTTTACGTGCGCTCAGAATAGTGGCACAAAAATAACGCCGTACATTTCTGGATAATAGCCGACTTAGTTGTTTGTCAATGTCAGGGGTCCTTCATGCATAGGCAATGCAAAGAGTGACTTAAAACTTAAAGTCCACACGTGGCTGATGGGATGATATTAATCTACTGGATCCCTAGAAACATAATCGAAAGATCTAAAAACACAAAAAATGCTTTTTTCCGACTTCAGACATTTTCATCAAAATGATCAAAGCTGGACAATTTAATGAAACTGCTTGTAAGTCAGTGTCTAAGTTTTAGAAAGAGGCACTGTGAGATGCGTGTGCACCGTCTGAAACATGCAACACTGGAAAATGCACACTGCACAAAAAGCATCATGCATCACCTGTTGGTTGTCATGAAAGGTTTTTTGAAGCACCATATAATATATTAACAGGGAAAATATTTACATCACCTTTCTAACAGCTGTACAGTGGAGATTTCAGCACTCAGCTGTTTGGATAAGGGTAGCTGCTTTCACTGACATGTATCCTGGCATACAGAGCAGATCACATTCTGCTGCTAACTTGGACCTCTCCACCGTGTTCGTGGTTTGCTACATCCCATCTAAGAACACAGTGCATAACCAATAATGTTTCTTTATTCAAGAAGCAAGAATTTTCTGTCCCAGCAAATTATCAGACATATTATTAAAAATGCTGTATTTTCTTGTGGTCCCTGCTATGATATGCTTTAGATTGTGGAACACTCTATACATGAGAATAAGTATTTTTCCTCTCTCTTTAACTGCATGTTTTGCCTCTCTTATCCTCCCACTTTGCATCTGCCCAGCTCTTTCTTGACAGTCTGTCACCCCCCACAGATATATCTAGTTTCAGGTTTCACTGACCTCTATAGTTACAGCCCAGCCCAACTGAGAAATGATATGGATGTGACTGGCGAAGTGTGTTCACCAGCAATGACACAAAATTGGTAGGTATTGTCTGAATCACTTTTGGAAGCTGGCTTGCTATTATCCCACAGCAGAGGTTGGTCACCTTGAGGAAAGATGGAGGAAACGGGTCTCGTCGAGGTGAAAACGAATAGATTTTGTGTATTTTTTCCGTCCTTTTTTTCTTGCCTGTTTTCTAACCACTTAGCTGAGATATGAGGAGGCATCTTGACACTTTATGGCCTGTAAGGATGCTACAGTAAATGTCTCTGGATCAATATCATTCCCCGTAGCTCTGCACAGTACAACATCTCTCTCACTTCTCTGCTCATTATAGATGCATCTGACCTATAGGTCTACATAACCTTAAAACGGCACAAACAGGAGCTACATAAACATAATGCAATAATTTAAAGGGCACTGTGTAGAAGTTTTTTCCCCATATTACTGACAAAATGTTTTCATTGATGGTTCTTTTAATAACAGGCTGCAGTTACAGGTGCAGTAGCATCACCTGCTGGACAAACACCCCATGACAGAAGACAACAAAGGCATTTATGCCCTTATACTCTCAACAGCTACAGTATTATTGTTATTCAACTGCTGCAAAGCAATGTTGAAACGTGGTGCCTGGCACTCTTGTGGATGCTATTTGGACACGTATCACACATTTAAATGGTGTTTCAGACCAAAAAATATGTTCTATTTGTGGAGCTGATCCACAGTAAGTTTGCAATGGAGTTGTCACCATCTTTTCATGATTCACTGGCATTTCACTCTAGGGCACACAGTAGATACTGTCATGGTGACTGCTATAAGACAAATAATTTTGAACTTATATAACTCCATCTAGCAATTAGAAACCCTGAAAAAAGCTCTAATTTTATTTCTCAGTATAACATCTTTGAAAGATTGCCAGCAGATTGTGGTGTAAACATGCTGTCATCAGTGACAGATGAAATTATCATTTTTAGGAGATTGACATCTCAACTCTATAAAGGGCTGGAGTTCTGCTGCTTTCCAAAATCTGTCAGCCGTCTGATCTTTGCAATGAGGATGAAAAAAAGTGCAAACAGTTCATTTTAGCTTTTTTTTTTTTTTTTTAATTTATAGGCCATTTTTGGAAGGCCAAGCTTGAAAGCAAACATGCAAAACATCTGAGATAACAGTCCTAGTGACATGAACAGATTGTTCCAGAACCAAACCACGAGTGTCGCACTGTTTAGTTAGCCATTAAGGATTCATGAGATAATGCAAACACTTTTGATTGTAGCTGTTTCCAACTAGTACCTAAGACAAACATTTGATACGTAGTTAAATTTCAGAAAGAGAAACTTACGAGTGTAAATGAAGGATGTTAGGTTCTAAATTCTGCATTCAAAGCCTTGTTGTTAGCATGACATCTTGAATGTTTTGGGAACAGAAGGGACAACGAAGTGGAACCCAAGTTTTCAGCTCATGCTAGCAAACTTTTTTTTAACAAACTTAAAACCTAATCCTGTTAATTAGTCCGAAGCAAGGAGACCAAAAACAAAAATAATTCAAAAACATTTAAAACAGTCTTCTTTGATGAGCTAGAGCACACAGCAAGATAATTACATTTTTTTTTTTTTTTTTAAAAAGGCACCAACAGTATAAAAAGTGTTTAGTTGGTTAGTGAGCATGATACCTAGCAGATGACCACTGGCTAATTAAAGCAGTGTGTGGACACACCTGTCAATCACAACAGTGCACCTTACAAGCATAACACCAGTTTATAAACCAGTGTAAACATGCTTTCTGTAATACTGTAAAGTAGAATATTTTAAAAGGTCTACAGGGACTGACTTTCTGTTGAAGATAGTCATTAGAAGAACTGCAGTTAGTCAGGCACTTAAAGGGCCAGCTAAATTTTTAGACCAAGCTAACGTTTACCTGTATTACTTACAGAGCCAGCTCAGGGGTTCATTGGGACAACGAGTCATCACAGGTGGCACCATGAGCCTAACTGTAATTTATGAGAAAGGCAAAAATGACTTTTTTAGAAGAAAAATGTGAATAGTTTTTATTTGTGTCATTTATAAAGATTATATTTTTTGTTTCCACCACAACAAAGGAGAACAATTAGAAAAAGGACGTATTCGGACTGCTTAGGGTTAGAGTTAGAGGTGGTCACGGATGACAAGTTGAACATCTGAGAATTAAAAGACAAAGAGACAAATTGTGAATTTCTGCATTAGATAAAATGCAAAGATAAAATGATTAACTATATTTGTGTTATGTTGCAGTATATTGCAGGCAATTCATCACTTAATTGTAGCTGGCTGGAATTCGGGTTGGCTAACAAAGATTAATACATCTTAGCTTAATTATCAATAAATTTAAGCCTTGCCACAAGTTAAGTGTGATTTTTATACAAGCATCCACCACAAATTCAAAAGTGAACTGGCTACAAAAGACACAACTGTATCTCTTTTTCTTGTACCACACTCTAAACATGTTTATTTCTGTGGACACTAGTGCCTGTGGGGATTGGCTTGCTTCTACAGCCAGCCTCAAGTGCCCCTTCAAGGAACTACAATTTAGTCCTAGAGTACTTTAAGCTCGAGCTTTATTTTTAAGTCACAGGCTGCCGGTTGGTTTGAGCAGTTATTTTAATGGAAATATACCATGGTGTGATTTGCATTCTTTCTGAACTGTTCGCTACGCAAAGTCAAAGTGTTAAATATATGGTTATTACTCCCAGTTAAATCACTAATGTCAGTAGTCTATTTTTGTGGATGCATCCGTGCATCCTGTCTGCAGCTGATGGTGCACTACATTTGTTTTTAAAGGCATGTAGAGTGGGGTATTGTTCTCAGTTGGATCTTTTTTCAAAAACATTATTTTTCAAACAGATTCTGCAACAAAAATCTGAAGCGGTTGGGCTTCTCTTTCAGAACCGTGTTCACTTCCAAACAACAGACAGCAAGACGTTATTCAGAACAGCCCTGGAAGTCCAGGTCCATCACATTTGTGCTGCTTTATCTCCCCAATATTTAGGTGTGAAATCCTGCTAATCAGTGTCACTGGAGATAATGAGACCATGTGAGATCTTATTACCTTCCAGCACCGACAGTTTCATGCAGCAATAATTACTCCCACTGGCGGCTTGCTTATTGACGACGCCTGCCCAAAGTATCACTCTGGGACTAATGGTTTCCCTCCTTCACAAGGCAAACAATGGAATGAACACGGCTTCAATCAACTCTGAGTGATGGATTTAATGACAAAATCATTCCTCCTCCGCTTTATGGCCGGGGCGGAGCGACACATGCAGAATGAGATGGCTCTCCGAGGGGATGTGTTTGCGCGAGAGTCGAGCTGTAAACAAGAAACGTGCCTTTTATTTGCTACGATTTCACTGCATTTGATGTTAAGTGAATGTGACCGACAAATTACTGTTAACTTGATGAAAATGAAATGCATTACTATGTGTGAGCGCAACTCCCTCATCACTTTTCCAGTGACAGTGATGTCTTTAGGGTTGGGGGAGGAAAAATGAGCTTTATTGATTTCAGGGAGGGAAGAAAGACGGGAGAAAGGCAAGTAGTGGGACTCCAACTAGCCTCAGTTGGATCATGAGTTCAACACGCGATGACAAATGGGGGGCGGAATGAGAAAGAACGCCCTGAAATCAAATTGAGTATGGATTGTTGTGGGCCTGGATTTATAGCTCCAGGGTATCCCAAACCTGGAAGTCATAAATTGATGTAGTTGAAATGGGGCGTCAGCAGGGGATTGCTGCTATGATTCGTTTATTGCGCGTGTCACCGTCGGACAATACAAATGGCGAGTCATTGTAGTCCCACAACAGCGCTCGTTAATAGAATATACACAGACAGAATTTAAAGGCCGTGACAAATCTGCCTCTGTGGGCTGAGTGGCTCAGGGAAGCAGGAAACAGCCACATATCTGCACACAGCACAAGCACCGCTGAGGGACACTGATAGGTTGACAGGCGAGGTTGGACCAGGTAAAGGACGCATTTTTTGCACTAAATTGTAGTTTGTGTGAAAATGCACAAACTACAAGGTAAGCAATTACCTTGCAAAAACATGAAGTGATGGTTTAAATCTAGGGTTTCTGAACCACTTTCAGTAAGGTCCTCATGGGGAAACGAGAACCAGAAGGAACAGAGTAGTTTTAATACCCATCCAAGTCTAAGTCACCCTCATTGGTGACCCTAAAACTATGCTAAATGAATATGTAAATGTATATTTTCAAGTTTCAAGGGATAAAGTAAGTAATCCTTAACATATATCAAAAATTATTCATTTTTTATACATTCGCCACATTACTTGTAGCTTTTCTTAAAACCAATGCATTACATTACTTAATTAGTCACCAGAGAAAGTAATGGGTTACACAACTTGTTACATTGCTTTCTCGTTACTCTGTAAATTGACCTAAAACGACTTATCACACACCAACACAATACCCTATGCTAATAAGGAGACGGACATTAGATGTTCCTTTTAGTTTTTTTTAGGTATAAATACAAGTGAGCAACACAAAGTAAAGTTAAAAGAGCCAAAGATACTTTGAAGTGATCATCACAGTGATTCTACTTTAGAAACATGTACAGGTAGAAGTGTAGGTTGTAAGCCTGACTGCTCATCACTCATTTTGTTACTACAGTCGTGGCCAAATGTTTTGAGAATGACACAAATATTGGTTTTCACAAAGTTTGCTGCTTCAGTTTTTACGATAGTGATTTCCATAAACTCCAGAATGTTATGAAGAGTGATCAGATGAATTGCAAAATCTTTCTTTGGCATGAAAATGAACTTAGGCACTGGACTTCCGGTTGGCAGTGAGGCAGAATGGCTGCGTAATTTCTGAGCTCCTCGGGGTCGAGCGAATTCCCCCCTTAAATTCAAGTTTTTTATTACTTCTATGTTGAAAACGATGCCGGGGGGGACAAAGACAAAGAAAAAGAACAAGAAGACACAGGAACCAACTGAAGGGTATTTTTCCAGAAGAAGAGAGGACACGCATGCAGATATGGCTAACTCAGATGAAGAAAATGGCGAGGGGGCCAAACTCGACTCTTTGCAAGAGGGCATTAGAAATATCAGCCAACAAATCTTTGACCTCCGGACGGAGATGAAAGCTGACTTCAACATATTCAAAGAAGATTTCAGGCGTGAGCTGAAAGAAGACCTGAATAAATTCAAAGAAGACACAAACCAACAGCTAACGGCTAATAAGTTAGCGATCCAAGAATACGGTGACAAACTTGAGGAAGCCGAAACACGAGTGGCGGGGCTCGAAAGCTGGTCAGCGGTAGCCTACGATGCGCTGACACAGT
>VUQR01014884.1:55687-67206 GCA_015108515.1 Hemichromis elongatus | reverse complement strand
AACCGTTTTAAAAAAAAAAAAACAGAAACAAAAAAAAAAAGAAAAAAAAAAAAAGCGTAACATACGGACCACAAACACAAGAGAACTCGATTCCAATTGAAATGAATCTTACAGATAATAGAGAGTATTATCAGTTGAATAACCAGCCTCCCACATCGTTACAGCGCGAGCTGTAATTAGAATTAACACTCCCGTCTGGCTTCAGTGAGCGCTTTAATTTGGAAAAATCAAAGTAGTTCCATGTTTATTTGCTTAGAAAATTGCCACCTTCCATTATCACGAGCTTTCTGCACATCACTCTAGTTTGTGCTTTGAAATGAAGCCTCTGTAGTCTATCAGAATAATTGCGGTGGAGCGGCTTTATATGGCCTCGTAAAATTAAATACGAGGAGACCGGCTATCAGTACAACTACTCATAACAGCACAGGTAAGCTTATCAACAAGACACCATTACAAGATCTCTTTTACATTTCATATGTTCAATTTTCTGTACATAATAGAAGGCTGTGCCTTTTGTTCACACGCTGACAATCACACACGCTTGAATGAAATCAACCAGAGGGGTGGGGAGAGGGGGGAAAACAGGCAGAGCATTAACACTGCTGCCTTGTGAATGGGGTTTTTTTGTGCAAGTGGGGGAATTTCTGAAGCTAATTTTGTACTTTGCACAGCCATGTTTTCCCGTGTAACTATAGTACTACCAATTAGATAAGAAATAAAGGTAAACCTCTTCACCTGCAGCGGTTAGAAAATACAGTCATTAAAGTGAACCACTTGAAAGCAGTCACTGTGGATTTTAGTATCAAAATCAGTGAATCCTAAGGTGGTGTGTAACGTCTCTCAGTAAGAAAGTAGGAGAGCACAAGGGCTCACAGCCCCAGCTAAAGCAGTTTCCACACTCCTTGTGTTGTAAGAAGTTTAATATCTCACCTCAGTGGTTTCCAGTGTGGTCTGAACAGAAAGACAGTGTTTTTGCATGCTTGTAAATGTATAACTGGAGACGCTTGAGGGCTTAGCAGCCCCTGAGGTGCGCTCTGTGCTTTGCAGTTTCTACACCACCCCTTCAACGAAACCGGTGTCCAGGTGAACGATGAGCATTCTCAGGAAGGACATCTCCTTGCGGGTGTTCTCGAAGATGATCCGTGGGTCGTCAGACTGGCATCGGAGGCAGTTGGGAGCCATCACCATGGCCAGGTTGTTCACATCCATCTTGGTGATTGCGACATTGGATGGCTGAGCGAATACCTGGAGATAAAAGTGAAGAAAGGAGAGGAAAAACAATCAGGATGTGTGCACAGTCTGAAATTTAACCTCCAGTCGCTTATGCATGAGTCATATTAAATTATCTAAAAAGGTCAAATGCTTAAAAGTTTTATTACACAATTACTTTATAAACCAATCAATGAGATTTTTAAGAGTTAACCAACACTTGTTTTGTTAACTGGTGATTCAAAATTGGGTGTAAGTGTGAATAGTCTTTTTCTATTAGCCCTGTCATAGACTGGTGTAGCCCGCCTCTCGCCCTATGACAGCTGGGATAGGCTTCAGCGACCCTGATAAGTGGAAGGGAAGGGATGGATGGATGCTCCAATTATAAATGTGTGGTGTGAACAAAGAGGAGTAGGTATTAAAAAAAAAATAGTATGATTAAGGACAAGCAAACTTGATTAAGAATATGTAATTCACTGTAAATAATAAAAGTTTACTATTAGGATGGTAAACTATCTAACTAGGTATGATTAACACTACTCACTACTTTTACACTACTTTTGTTTTTTTTTATTTTTGCTTTGGTTGACTACAGTAATAAAAGCTCTGCTTATGAGAAAGTGCTCTGTAAAAAGGTTCAATTAAGCCAAAGCGTCATCCTACACCTTCCTTGACCTTCAGTCAATACTTTGTGTTCATTCTAGTTTTTGATTCATCATTGCTTTTATTTTTTCCATTTCTGTTTTGCAGTTCTATTTGAATGTGTGGTGCTTTCACTTAAAGACAACTGTAACCACTCTTAAATGTTTATGAGACATTTTTCCCCACTGAGGGTTGTTATCAGTGTAAAGTTCAGTTTTAGCTGATCTTTTGTTTTAAACAAAACATGTCTATATATAATCACAATGATGTTGACTTACTACACCGTGACTATGGACCCCGTGTGACAGCATTATAAATCTTTCAGCTTATTAGTTACCTGCAGGAAGTGAATAAAGTAGCAGAGAACGAGCCGGTTGAGCTCAGGCAGAGATTGCACCACGGCGATGGCCGCCACCGGGTCGTCGCAGTTAGTGACGCACTGCTTGTAGAAGTTCATGGGGATGAGGGGTTCTTCCAGCTCCCGATACCATAGCTTCATCAGAGAGGCTGAAAAAGACAAGAAAAGAGAGATTTTTTAATAAAGGAAAAAAAATTCAAGAAGAAAACAACCGAGTACTTTAAAAAGTAAATTTAAAAATCGCTGCTCACCAGGAACATTGGGGTCAGAGAGGTTCTCTGGAATCCTCCACTGGTCTACTTGGAGCTTCAGAGCATTCACTTCATCAATATCTCCAGGAACCCTGTGGATAAAAAACCTACAGTTACAAGCAGCCGCCACAAGAGGGAGCTCTACTTCCATTCTGCACATTCTTCATGCTTGGCGGCAAACCCCATTCCTCACGCACACCCAATTGGCCTCAAATGTGGCCTGATGACTCTGCTTTGTTTGCTGTAGTTGCATGAAACAACACAAAAACAGAATAAGCAATATAACCAAACAACACCCTCCTCAGGAATTTCCCTATGTAGATGTTTCACAGGGAGAGATCTGTGTAAAGTATGTTCAGTGAAAAGCAAACGTTTTCTAAACAAGATGCTACAGGATTGCAGTTTGCTGGAGAAAACCCTACACAAACACTCGGCTGTGAAGCTCCCACGTGCTTGTAGTCTTAAGCTGTAATGTAAACACGTATCATGAAGTATCAAATGAAAACAGTGCTTGTCCTGGGAGCAAAGCAGGGCTGTTTTTTCTGTTCTGTGTACTGTACTCAGGGAGAGAGTACTGAGAACTACGTGGCCAAAAGAGACCACACACAAACATTTAGATGCACTATACATACAACACAGTGTGCACATTAGTACATGAGATCCCCTTCTAAATTTCAACACTGCACAGTTGCTGCTCGAGTTGAGGCATGTCACTGACTGAGTTGGGTCTGTCTTACCTGAAGATGCCCTCTGTCTGAGCTCCGCCCAGAGCGAGAACGTACTGGGAAAGCTGAACCTGCACCCAGGGCAGTTTCCTGTCTGGGAAGAGTTCGCTCTGCCGCTCCATCACCTCCTCCAGAGAACTGCCGAAAAGGGAGGGCGTGACAATAGCCCGTCTGCTGTGGTCGATCTCCTCCAAAGTGGGTTTACGTAGACCCTGGAGGGTGAGAAGGAAGCACACGGGGAGGATTTACAACCTGGGTAAACCAGGGACTGTGTCTGATGGCTGTGTCTGCAGCTGTGCTACAATGACTGGGTCTGTGTTTATGTCTATACCTGTGACTGTCGGCATACCTGTAATTATGTTTCTCTCTGTGACGCTATCTAGGATGATTCACATCAGACTTTTAAACTGATATGCCTGAACTTTTAACATTTGGGACTGAAACACCTTGATAGCTCTTTTTAATTCTTCTAGCTTACCTTTTTGCCACCGGTGATTGCAACCTTCTGCAGCTTCCGATGGCAGAACTTGGCATAGGTGCTGATAGGGAGGCCTGTGGGAGAAGGAACAATATGTAAACCCTTTAAGCGTCAGGCATTACTGAACACACAAAATAAAAAATGATTGAAATTCTTTCCCAAGCTTTTTTTCCCCACTGATGTCACATAGAGTATCAAAGCAGGCACTGGTAATTGGAGAGACTTGTTGACAGTGTGATTCTGGCATATGGGGATTAAAGCAGGACCGACTAAACTGTCAGGCTGAGGGAAGATTTACTGCTGCTGAACAAAAGCTTAGAGTCAAGATCCAGCCCACACATCCAACGTTCAAGTGATTCATCAGCACACACAGACATAAAGGCCTCTGGAGTGAATAAGAAGCACAGAGGCTTCCCGTATGCTACCTGCCCTAAAGCAGGGTCCAGATCTATTCTGGATGAGAAATGCATAAAAGAAAAAGCTGACTCGAAAAAGCACTTGATCTTCCTAGAAATTTTCTACACCTAAAATTCACAAAACAATAGAGCTGATTGTTCAGTCATCTTTAAACAAATATCTAGATATTAGTTTAATTTGATGAACATTTAAACTCTGAAGCTCTAGTGCTGTATTCACACTTCACTGTATCAAGAACCTTAATCAGGGCCAGACTGGACAAACTTACTGAAGAGAATTTAAAAAGTAACACTTTCCAGCGCGTTCCCAAAAATCCCAAGAGTCTACAGATTTATAGCAAACAGGTGACTCCTATGCAAGTTTGCAACTTCTGCTAATCTGACCACGTCTGACTATAATTATGTCTAATTAGAGAGATCATACCAATAATTTGCCCTTGATCTTGGAAAAGATTGGCTTTCCACCCGCCCCAAACAGTTCCCTACATCGGGGTAGTACATTTACAGGAAGAAAAGCAAGAGTGTAGAGCCGCTGCACTGCAGTGAGAAGAAGGGGTTTAAACACTAGCGGTGGTCTATATTTACATCAGACTTGCTGGCATGAAAAACACAACACCCAGGCAACCAAAGCCCGGGAGAAATATGAGCTCATTAAGAGCTTGAGTGTACCGTACCAGGCTGAGAACGGCATGACACCTGTCTACACATAGACTGAAGGGAAACTTAACAACAACGAAAACAGAGCCATTAAAAAAAGGAGAAGGCTTATGTCTCGTCTTGGTCATTATTTGCAAAATGCTCCTTCCAAGTGCTGGCTGAAAACAGCCCTACTTCTGATCCCAAACCTGTAGATGCTTCCAAGCCAACATTAGGCCAGACCTCAGCTCTAGTTCCCATGTTGGACTCCGACACCTGCTGCAGACAGCTGCTTGTTGATCTGGTCAAAACACAAAGTGCGTGTTCCAGCTCCCTAATCCGCCACACAAACAGCAGCTTTCTTCATACTGTTTTTCTGCTTGTTGGCGATCAAGGGGATTCTTTTTGGCCATTAGAGTTACTCAGCGAGGTTCAGTGGGCTTTCTCTTTGACCCATTAGTCAGCTGGAGGTTTTACAGCGTAAAGCCCTGAGTCAGTGAAGTACAAAGCATGCAACCGCTGTTGTTGAGAAGATCGGGTTCCTCTCTGGTGACATCATCATCAGAGCTGGCAGTGTGGGCTGGTGGAATGAGGGCACGTGCTGATGAGTAGCTATCCACTTAAAAGGATGTCTGACAAACAAGCGGCACAGAAAGAGAGATAGAGAGGCCGCAGATACGAATCACAGTGTAGCTCACTGTGTCCAGGGCCCCATGAAATTCTCATCCTACTGTTTTTCAGCTCAGCTCTCTGAGAAATCCATTCATGGTGCCGGCAAGTATATCAGCATGTACTCGACCAACAAACTGCACAGTGCTGCATTTTCCATCCCACTCGAGGGGTCACTCTGCAGGGAGTGATATATTTGATTTGTAATGCCTTGCTTTACTCAGCTTAGACTCCAGACATGTTTTAAAGAGAGTAGAAAAACATCTTTAGGACTCCTTCCCAAACCCCTGTCCAAGAGATAAGCATGACCAAGTGGGAAATACTGTTCCACAAGTAATATTTTAGACTGAAAGGAACATGAGCAAATAAAAAAAAAAAAAAGTACCTTCTTCCTCCTCTGTATTCTGTTTTCGCTTCTTTCTGGACTTTGAATTCTTCTTAAGCTTTAGTTCCTGATGTTCCAGTATGAATTGGGTCACTACGAAACACACACGATAGCAAAGGTCAAATAAATATCAGTCAGATAAAAACAGAGCTAATAGTGTGATCACACCTCATCATACTACACTTTATCATTTGGACAAAACTGAAAAATAATCCGAAGGGGAAATAAAAGGGGATGGAGGAACATGAGAACTAGTAGAAAAAAAAAGAAAAGAAAAAGGTACTACTTTAACAACGATAATCAGACAACACAGGGAGGTACAGAAGAAAGAAAGGTGACCCACCCTGCTGCTCAGTCTGAGACTCACATTTCTTGTCGCTGGTTGGCTCCGTGTGTCTCTGTATGTAGCCTTCCAGGTAGCAGCGGAACTTTGGAGAGGGGGCAAAGAAGGCCAAGCTGACGGCCATCAGCTCCCAGCCGGCTGCCAAACTTCTGGGAGTGGCGTTGCCTGTGGTCTGCCTCACCAACTGCACGTACAGTTCGTCCCGCAGCCCCGGCATGTCCCAGCACTTGGTAATGATAAGCAGGGCGCAGTGACGCCGGTCGAGACGTGAGGGCCTGTCTCCCATGTAAGCTTGGACCAGCTTGAACATCTCGCAGGCCTCCTTCCTGACAGCGCGATTGCTGGTGATGAGCATTGGCTTTTTGATGGACCCGCGGTTCCAAGACAGCATGTTGGCGATGGAGACCCGGCGCCGGAAGAGTCCTTGTTTGTGCATGTTGAGATGCTTGCTGGCCCAGTCCTCCATGCCAATGTCAGGAGGTGGGGGCTGCCGCAGGGTGGCGTAGGAGAGTTGGTAGGCAGAGCCTCCTACTCTTCCACCTGCACCATCACCTCCTTCTGCGTTGTCATGGTTGGTGGGGCGGTGTGGGCCCAGGGAAGCAGTCCGTCCATCCACCATGCCTTTCTTCCTGCTCTCCAACGGAGTCTGCAGCTCTAGAGTGCTGGCCTGCAGGGGGGGACACGAGGTGGACGTGAGACAGAGGAAGTAAAGCAGAGTGGATGTGAGGCAAGAGTGCAGCAAATATGCAAACTGTGTGCATGCAGCTGCAGCCTTTCAGAGGCAGGCTGCTTTCTGCCTACTATGCTCTGCAGTGCTAGGACTCGTGGGGGGACTGTTGCAGGACTGGCACATTTATTCCCTAATGCCAGCAAAGAGCTGTAACAGGAAGAAATCTCGACAAATCCTTATGAACCCTGTTCTGAACAGCACGTAGTGGCACCAAAAAAACCCCAAACTTTTTTAACCACTGTCTCACCTTCAGAGCACAGTTACATCTATGCTCTGCACAAGACCTCCCTGTGACCATGAGTTCATGGCAATGTAAATGTAAAAGGAGTGCCTTGGCCCTCTTAATACAGGAATCCAGTAACCGATGTATGTCCTCCAAACAACCAAGAAAAACACAAAGCCTGAGCCAAAATCAAAGCTCACATTAAATGGGACCTTAAAAGCATTGACATGTCTTTAATGAGACTCTGCAGTACTATGGAAGTGATGAGTGCCAGACAAGCTGGATTTCAGATTTTTGTCTCTCAGTCAAATGCAACAGGTCTGTGATTTGGCTTTAAAAGAAATCCACTACAGCTTTAAAATAGTAATTGATGAAATGCAACAAATTGAATGCTTGATGAGGTAGAGAATAAGATTTTCTATGTAAAAGACTACTTTTAGTAAATGTAACTATTTAGTTAACAGATGGATCGATACACGGTACAGTGGGAATATAGTAAAGAATTTCTTGTTCCTGTAAAAATTGTTTCAATGGATTCTTTGAAGAGGCTGCGTCGCAGACCTTTTTCAGTGAGAAAAGAACTCTACTGCCACATTTTCTAAAGTAGCGTTTTTGTAATCACACATGGCGAGCTATAATCTATGAGTGACATAACAGCAGGTCTGAAGAACATTCCAGGACAGACTTACGGGGCCTGCTTAGTGCTCCTTGATTGTTGTCAACCAGGCTATAGCTACAGTGGTACCAATGAGCCCCGGTACCAGTCCGCCTCTTAACTCCTTGCCAAACATGAGCCATATGGGCCACAGTGGCTCTCCTTCCTGACCAAGGGAAGCCATGTCCTGAATCTTTCTGGCCTGGCATGGGCCCCAGATGCCCAAGCACAGAGCTGGCATGTGAGTATACAGTACCTGCAGGGCAGGGCAGATGGACGGTGGTAAGAGGATGACAGCTATTGCTGGGATTGTGGCCATTATTGTCAGTGGTGCTCAGCCTGCTCACTGTCAAATGTCCTGGGGACATTTAGGCATTCAAGACTGGAATGTAAGAGGCATTACTCGTAAAATCCTCTAATTTCTTCTCAAAGAAACGGATTAGGCCTATTGTTTTCATCCCAGAGGCAACCGCGGCATCAAACATTAATCACCGTGGTTTGCAGAGGCGGACTTAAACGGCTTTAAAAAGAGATTTTAACATTTACGGATGCATGAGGTGTGTGTCTGTTGTAAAATATGAAGATGAGAAGAAGCAGGTCTTGGAATTGGCTCCAAATGCTGCTACATATATTAGTGCAATTAGAGATCAGAAATGTGTTTTTCCATTTTTACTCAGCAATTTTTATGGATACTATTTAAATAGTCATAGGGCCTTATCATAAAAAAACACCAAATTATGTTTAAAAAATATATAATTGGACCTAATAGTAAAGAAGAACATTTGTTCAAAAAAAAAAAAAATCATCTGTCGCTCACAGAACATACAAACTTGATGGTATAAAAGCAGCAGCTAAATATTCTCATATACTTTACTCTGACATGTCTGAGGCTCATTTAACAGTGATACTGATTTATTTTTCCTCCTCTGATAATGATTCTGGAGAAATATCAGTAACCAGAGCTCAAACAGAACAAGCAAAGCTGAATCCAAGCACACCTGCTGAGGAACACAGACCACACAAAAACAGTTGATCTCTTAATCAAACTGGGAAGAATCAAAACACTGGGTAAGAGCCCTTATCTTACAATCTTAAGTCGTTGTTTGTAACAAAATAAACTTTTTTCTGTTTACCTCACTCATTCACAGACCCACCCACAAATACACACAGAAGCATAAGGGGGTTACCTGGGAGGGTGGTCCTGGGGTCTCTGGTGACGACAGGCTGGCCTGGCTATTGACACTCATCTCCAAGGTATCCACCTTTTCATAAGTTCTTTTTTGCCTCCCCGGCATTTCCAGAGGAGTCAGGACTGGGTTGCCACAAGTACTTGCCCCTTTCATTGTCCGGGGCGCCCCAGTGAGGTCCTCTCGAGATGCGCACCTTCCAGCCGACCCTCGTCCTCCTCCGTACCACCTAAGTGAATCTGCAGGGGAGCGTGTCCGAGGTACAACAACCCTCTCCCCCATCTCTGGATCCAGCCCTGCTCTCACCTCTCTCATTGTGTTGGAGCGACTTACCACCTCCCTCATCTCGGCCATCAACCTCTCATTGAGGGCGCACAGCTCCCCACTGCTCCCTACTGACCCTGGCCTACCTCCCGCACCACCGCCGGCTCCCACCCTCCTCCTGCTCTTTCGTCTGAGACTTGGGGAGGGGCCAGTGGAGTAACCAGAGTCTTGGTAGTTTGCTGTGGCCTGCGGGGTTGAGGAGGGGAAGTCTTGAGAGGCCTGACTGCTCTGCCTGCTGTGCCGAGCCTCCATGGCGCGCTGCACAGTGGCCTCCAGGACCCGCCAGTTTTGTTTCTTGTCCAGTGAACTCGGGCCTGGCGTTCCTGGCTCCCTGTCCCTTAACTGACCTCGCCCCTGCTGTAAAGAGTGAGTGTGGGGATGTGGATGCGGTTGAGGCTGCATCAATACAGGGTCTTGCCTGGAGGTAGGTGAAGGGGAACGCGTGGGCACAGGGGAGCTGGATAAAAGCCCCTGTTTGGGGTCTACGTTGACCATGTGCTTGATACACTCCAGGCCAGCTGGGCTATAGTCAGAGGCAGAAGGATTTCTCCTGTGTCTTGACCCTGGATGAGATGAAGGAGGTTGCTGGAGGAGTCTGGGTTTTTGGAGACTGTGGGTAGGTGTCAAACGAGACAGAAGTTGTCCATTGTACAAGTGTGCCCCCTCTACCTCCATGTCTGTGGGGGGTTCATCATATATAGGGCATTCTGAAACCGGCTCATCATAGATCGGCGCAGTGCAGCCGTAATGGGGAGAGACGGGGCGTGGTGTGCTCGTCTGTGACCTGTGGAGGAGTGGACTAGGATGGCTACTGTCTGACGTCACCAAACAAAAGCTGCCGTTGCTGGCTTTTCTCAGGTGATGGGCTTGACGTGCGTCACCTGTCATTTTGCCAGAAGGCGCCGTTTTATATCCCTGTGCGGAGCTGAACTGTCCCCCTTGGGCCTTGTTGCAGGAGGTGTGGAGGGTGAAGGTATTGGCTTTATTTTGCTGGAGGTTTTGATGGATTGCTGGGTTGGGCTGGGTGCGGCTCATGCTGTTCACCTTCACCAGCATGGCTGCCTTAGAACCAGGCGCTGGCTGCCATCTTTGAGAAGTATCCCTGAAACAGGGAAAACATGCCCACAATGAGATCAGTCAAATAATCAAGTCTAAATAAAAACCCAAACATCAAGAGGCAGTAACATTAAAAAAAAGAAAACACATGTAATCATATGTATGCAGTCATACACAGGCATACTGGCTAGGTTTCCTCTACTCTGAAATATTCACTGCTGACAGGGCTGGGGGAAAAAATCAGCAGCAATCCACACATTCTTCTCGAAACATTTAACTGACCTCCAAATACTTAACTCCATTTTTAGTCTGGCAGTCATAATAGCCATGCCATGCTTTTGGCTGAGAGGCCAGGCTAACTTATAAACCAATCACCCACTGCTAATCCCAGCAATGTAAAACAATCTGCCATCAATCTGGTCACACTGTTCTGGTCTGCTTCCCTCCACTCTGCTGTTGCTTTATAATCTTCCACAGTAATCGGGACTTTTCATTCCACAGTTGATCAAAAAGTTGCCCTCTTAAACCAGTGAGCATCTAAAGCCAGCACTGTTGCACATACATGCATTCTTGGACACAGACGGTGCCTGGTCCAAGGAAGTCATGTGTAGCAACACTAAACAAACAAGGTCAGAGTAGCTCCTTGCTTAATCAAAGTTCAAAGAGGTAAATAAGTTTAAAGGTAGGCAAGGAATACTTACCTCCCTTCCCTTTAACCACTACTTAGGATTCAGCACGGTAACTGATTACATCAAAGCTAATCGCCTTAGGTCCCGGTGAATCCAAACACAAACGCAGATCAGTGGAGAGACAAAACCAGTGTTCAATGGCTTCCCTTTTCCAAGTGTACTGGGACTCAGAAGAAAGTCTGGCTGTAACGGCAGGAAGAGGACGCAGAGGGAGGAGAGAAAGAGGCAGAGGGCCCCCCCCTTCTCCACCCCACAACTCTGGAACAATACTTAAACGATTCCCCTGAGGTCCTCCAGCCAACGGCAAACTTCCTTTAGTCCTCCCAGCTACAGCTCAGTTCTCTCTCTTTAGACCCTGTGCCACCCTCCTCTATAGTGTGAGTCACACCACCTCAGCCTTTTGAATATAAACTTGTTTTCATCTTTGACCAGTCCCACAGACTCACCAGAGCCTGTAAACAGCTGGTTCTCAGCCACCTGGCCCCAGCACCAGAACAGCGTCTGCCCCCCCCCCCCCCCCCCACCCCACCACCCCCCCCCACC
>VUQR01014884.1:14805-32661 GCA_015108515.1 Hemichromis elongatus | reverse complement strand
AAGGACAAAAGGAACAGTACCTCATGCTCTATGTGCAATTTGTGGTCTTTCCATGCTTGAAGGGACTTATAGAGGCCTCCATCACATTTAACTGTGTCATTCATAAGAATGGAACATCTGGAGGGCATAGAAACAATATATTATTATATATATTATTAGCATTACTAAAACATCTATAGGCAATCTAAATTAATTACCAACAGTTGATTTCTGGCTTTTACCCTAAGGAACATTACGCATTCATGCGGAACAATTTACACAAACACACACCTATATGTGACTTTAATAGCAGCAGGTGGTGCAAGTTTGTTGCTGGTGGTGGGTTTGACTGTCACTTCCATGCCACTGAACTCTTCATTGTCTTCCTCATTCACTCCTCTCCTCCTGTCTCTGGCCCAGCTGCTGTTCCTGGACCCGAGTGGCCAGTAGCCTTTTTCCAGGTCTACAGCATACAGGTCACCACCCAGCTCAAATGATATAGAGCGGGCCCAACGCTTCCTAGTTGTACCCTTATTGGACTTTATTTCTGCAGAAGACGAGACAGATTACCATGAGTACGATGAAAAAGACAGACATGTTTTTGATACTTTATGTCAGAATAGATGATGATGTCGATAAGTGAAGGCCAGATCACCACAAAACAGACTGACATGAATCAAAATTCCACACAAATTGTATCATATTCTGGGAATACTTTACAAGCTTGTTACTTAATTGGTAATTTGTCTACTCGATTCAGCCACTTGATGGCAGCACTGACACGTGATTCTGGTCTCATGAATACTTCAAAAGCTGGTTATTTTCGCTTGAGATAAATGCCCCCATTTGGCAAGCCTGAAAGGCTACTGCAAGGACATTTCAAAGTAAAGAAACATTTCACTCTAAACAAAAACATCTATTTATAGCAATGACAACAATGTAAGAGATGACAGGAACTGACTCTTTTTGGTGAGAAGCCTCTTCCTCTTCATGATGGATGGTTTGAAGCCGGAATTGCTGCAGTCACAGCTGTCAGAGTTGGATGTGAGAGACAGCTGGGAGGCACCGCTGGCCATCAGAGCCTGCATACGTGGGGCAAAGAGACTAGCCATGCCCTTGCACTTATACAGCCTCAGCTTGCCAGTCGGGTCCTCCACACACTGCCACTTCTGAAAGAACACATGACAAGAAGACAAGAAATATAGATTTACACGGGTCTTTGAGATTTTATAGAGTATAACATAATTTTGACCCAGTCTTTATAGGATGATGATAAAAATCACTGTGCACAGACATCTAAATGAGCACAAGACATATTCAAGATGAGCAGTAATAGTAATAATAATATTAATCTTCTGGGATGAGCCTTTTATGAGTCTTATTGAAACTGGAAAGCTCTTCATAGACACGTGCACATGCTCTTTCTTCATTTTGAAGGATTAAGAAAGAGACTTTTATGTTCGATGAAACATACAATGACTGCAGATAACTCGGCAACCAGAATGTTAATTATCTCTTAATTTTGTTCTATTTAAACTTCATTAACCTCTCTGTTCTAGAGCTTACAGGTCAAGTACCTGTCCTGGCTGCTGGCAAGGGGTCTGGTACTCTGCTTTTTGGCACAGGTCCTTCACCCTCTGATATTTTGGCAGGAAGTTCTCTTCCTGGGACATTTCCTTGCCATCGCCCCTCTTATGCGGAGGCTTCCTGAATGCACATAAAAACAGAAAACGATTTGTTTTTCTTCAGCCAAACAGACAAGAAGTGGGATGTTTCCAGAGGATAATCCCTGATTGGGAACAGTTTTCACCAAGGTAAATCAATAAAAAACATACCCTCTCTCCACGAGGAAAGAATCTCTCCATGGTTTACCCTTCCTGCTCAACTGGAACCTGTAATATGAGTAAAAAGTTTTCAGAAATCCCCTTAGACCACTCTATTTTAAATGTCATTCTTGCATGGCACTTAGAAGAAAGTGGTGTTCCATTTTTATGTTTGGATTGCAGATTTCATTTTGCCCATGAAATAGGCTCAAGCCTCAACCCTTTTGACACAATCCCAGTATTTTAAATGCTATTCAGAAAACATGTACAGAATACCAAGATACTGAGTTTAAGGAGTAAAGTAGGTATTCACCTATTGACTGGTCTGTCTGTGTCTAGCAACTTGAGGATAGATTTGCCGTCCATTTCTGCGGGGATGTCAACACCAGCCATGTCCAGCAGAGTTGGTGCCAAGTCAATGTTTAATACTATGTGAGGATTACTGCAGGAAAACAAGAAAAAAATCTTTTTTCCTATCGAACTAGAATTTATCTTTCGCTTTAGCTGCAAAATTCTGCACTAGTTTATCTGTAAAATGAGTAACTTCCCTATGCTGAATGCAAGAGAAAAACAACAAGTCACTTACACGGCACCTTGCTCCACATTAGGTCCTCGAATGTAGAAGGGTACACGGATATCAAACTCATAAGGCATTGATTTGCCCTTCACAAGACCAAACTGGCCAATATGGTAGCCGTGGTCTGAGGTGTAAATGAGGTAGGTGTTGTCCAGTTCACCTGTCTCCACCAACATGTTGTACACCTGCGGAGGATAGAGTTCATTGGACACTCACACAGTGTGAAAAGTTTTACTTCTGTTTGATAGCTCAAGTCTCTAGTGCCAGATTGTGGGAAAGGAGGATTGAACAATTTACCAAGTGTGTCAGTGAATACATTATACAGTCCCAGTCAGAACAAGCACAGATCTCTCAGGATTTAAGACTGTCAGATGAGATGTGTGTGTGTGTCTGCGTTTAAGCATATGTCTGTCTGCTTGTCTGAATACCTTCTCCACACTGTCATCTACCGACAGCAGAGTCTGCATCCTCCTGCGTTGAAGCATGTTAGTGAACTGCATGTGGACAGGCTTCATAGGTCCGGTGTAGCGTAGGATCCAGTGCTTGTCTGGGTTAGGGGCGTAGTTGTAGCTGGGGGTTCTAAAAAGAAATAAAATAGCAAAAAAAGTTTGAAACTTAAACTTATGCGGTGTAATAAGCATTTCACTTAAACTGACTCTACTTACATTTTAAAGGAGAGAGAGAGTTCTTTTTGTACTAGTCACTGTACTTTTGCACAGAGATGTTTCCATATTCGCTAGCTTTAAATTGAATAATAGAACCAAAATGCATGCATTCACAGCAACATTTTCTTCCTGTGCTGGCTAATGTCTCCAATCCTTTTTCCCCAAAGTAGCCAGAAAACTGTTTATGGAATGCTAAAGTGCAGGTTACATAAACCATGTAAAATGTAATCAATAGGTCTGCACACAGTGAGCCCAGTTTGATCAATATTTAACTCCAAGCCATATAGAACTGTATTTGAGAATAAAAAACTGCTAAATAGCTAATGAGATCCTAAAAGAAAATACCTTTAATGTTTAAAGCGGATCGATTTGACTTTTAAGATATGCTAATGTCCCGCAGCTTATTCTGCAGCAAGAAATCTAATGTACTGTGAAGATGTGTCTGTAATGTGCCAAGGTGAGAAGAAGGTTTACCACTAGAGGAGTGCAGGACTTTTACTGCCTCTCTCTCTCTTAGTATGGTTGATAAGGACAGAGGGAGATGGAGTGAGAAAATAGCCAGAGAAGGCTCTCACAGAAAACATCACCCAAGGGAGAGGAAATTTATGGAGAAAGAGCAATTAAAACTTTGCACAAAGACACTAGGGGTGAATTTCTAGAATATTCTATGTGTTTAAAGCTTGTGTGGCACAGGTTAATGGCGCTGGAGGGATTAGATGAAGCAGCAGGATGGTGTGAGGGGGTAGAAATTGGAGTCTCATTACTGGCCTTGGCTACATCTCTAGAGGCCAATAGCAGCTTTGCCATTAGCTAGCAGCACTAGGCAGCCAGTGAGCACATAGACAGAAAAATCTGGAGGTGTTAGGCATGTGTGTGCGTGCACATGGCTTCATCATTACCTAAGCACTATACATACATCATTCCTCTCTTCTTGTACTACTGACAAAATGTTACAAATTAGCAGGTCTCATTATGGTGATACCACTAATGTGAACAACGCACAAGCCAAATAAACTGGAGCAAAGCATTGGCAGGGGAAGGAGAGGCCTCGGCTGCCAACAACGTTCGGCAGGCAGAGGAGGATGAGATTGAGTCAAGATTATGGAATTTGTGTCATTCTGGGTCATAGAAGCAGCCTGAATGTGTAGATGACTCATATGCAAGCAAATAGCTCTGGATGTGAATATTTAAAAATGTATCTGTGTACTTGTTAGCTTCGTCCCAGCGAAACCAAACATGCTTACATCCCATAGGCAAAGGTCCCGTTCAAACAGTTGGCAATTATCTGTGCATGTATTATCATAGATCATCAGAAAACCTGTAACAATCTGGTAACGCATAACTTGGTTGTTCACGCAATTTGTTTTGGCAATTTGAAGCTCACTCCTTTCCTTACATGTGCTGTGATGCATTAGAGAAAGCGGAGCTGTACTGCGGGGCAGAGTCCTCTGGACCATGTGGAGCAACGTGACTCAGAACCATCATCACAGGCCGGTGAGGGTACAGCCTCTTGGACATACGGAAGTAGTCGATGCTGTTGTTGGTAATGACATCTGTCAGATAGTCCTGTAAAGTACATAAATATTATCTATCACGTAATCAGTGAGTGACAGAGGGAGTCAAAGAGCAGAGCGCCAGCACTGTTCAAGTCAGAATCAAACGTTTCTGATACTGAGTCAGTGGAACTGCTCAACTTCTAAACCCTTCTCCTTGTTAAGCTACTTTAGTGGAGATATTATCTGAATTTCAGGAGCGGGACCACACCTCCTTCACGCCCTGCCCGGCCAGGCTACAAATACCTCCCTTCACCTTCACTCGCGTTCTCAGTTCCATGCCCCACCCTCCCCCCCTTTTCTTTTCTTTCTTCCTTTTCTATCATCTCTTCCTCCCTTTCCTCTCTTCCTTTCCTCCATTTCACTTCTCGTTAGTTACGGGGATCTGCCAGGCCCGGGAGCCGTCGCCAGTCCCCTTCGAGGCCTTCCCTAAACCGCTGCATCAGTCTCCCCTCCTCATCCTCCATCACTCATCGCTCCGAGGATGTGGTCCCAGATAGTGAAAAGTACAATTTTCATGTGTGTTATGTTGCTTAAACTTAGGGAAATTGTTGTTTTCATTTGATCAATAGCATCATGTTTCTTACATTTAATTAAACAATTTTGCATCAATCTCAGCAAATGCATAATTTAAGTAATTACAAAAGTCTCAAATTTGACAAAATTATTAGGAAGCACTTCAGTTGAAAGCATGAATGGAAAGTTTGAATGGGCGAACTGGGCAATTTGTATAAAGAGCTGCTGAGGTAGAGCAGAAAAAAAAGATCTAAACAAAGGTAAGCTAATGATACTTGGGTTAACTTTTACTTTAGTTATGCGGTGATAACTATTCTGTAAAGATACATGTACTTTCTTTTTGATGTCAGACGAGTGCAATAACACCTTTGTGTAGTCGCTGCTGTGCTTCTCTCGTACGCCATTTCTGCAGAGGGTGTAGTTGTAGAAACGTGAGTTTTTCACCAAAGCTACCCATTCCTTCCAGCCAGGGGGCACGTAGGAGCCGTTGTACTCATTGAGATACTTTCCAAAAAAGGCTGAATGAAGAACAGGTGAGCAGTAAGTTGATGATGCACTCCTTTTCAGGTTTATTTGTGAATTTCCTAATGGGCATGACTGAAACTCGAGTTGCACTCGGCAACGCTCACCTGTCCTGTAGCCTGAGTTGTTGAGGTGGACAGCAAAGGTGTGCGGCTCATGGTGGGCCTGCCACGAGGGTGAGGAGCAGTTCTCGTTGTTGGTATAGGTATGGTGATTGTGCACATACTTTCCTGTCAGGATGGAGGAGCGGGATGGGCAGCACATTGGCGTGGTGGAGAAAGCGTTTGAAAAATGTGTACCGCCTTTTTCCATGATCTGCCGAGTTTTGTTCATGGCCTGCATAGAACCTGGGAGGCAACAGGGGGAAAGGGAGAGAAAAGGGGGGGGGGGGGGGGGGGGGGGGGGGGGGGGGGACCTCTCTCAGCACGTTATTTGACTTGATTTCCTCCTCAGCCTTTTAAGCAGTCGTTTAAGTCTAGGCAGAAGGTGACCCTAATTTATAAGAAGTATTTCATACCTATTCTACTGCTGTGATCACAGTCTGTCGCCACCTCTGTGTTTATAAAGGGCAGAATGGATAAAACAGAGGTATAAGCAAACAGTTGAGTGGCAGCATGCCATGACAGAAAGCAATAGAGCAGATATAATCCCAATCCCAAAACACCTGAAGCAACGCTTGGGAGCCGCATGTTACATGCAGGAGGTGGGCTTACACATAATAAAGAAGAAACTGGGTTTTCACGGGATATTTTAGGTCATGCTCTCACAAATGATCAATCCAGCCTTCTGCAGAACAGAGCAGGCAGATTTAAGCCTGTGGTAAAGCTATTATAAAAAGCCACATATCAATGATTCAGCTTCATACGTCACAAGATAAGCAGCGTTTGACAGCTTGTAATGGATATCCACAAACCAGATCGTCTGCAATGCTAATGTTGTGTGTTATCAGCCCAGCACAGGTGTTTTAATTTATCAACATACAGTAAACTGTAAGCAGGAGAAATCTCAATTGACTCACTCTAGGTGAAGTGCTTTAAGACGGCAGTCTGCACCATCAGGCCAGATGCGTGTATATATGTGTGTGTGTGTGTGTGTGTGTGTTTTCCCTGCACTAACGCCGCCCAGAGTCTCTGTGGTGGTTTATGGATGTCTGGGAAGCCTCAGCATTAGTGATAAAAGGATAAAAGTGTCTCTCACTCTCTGCAAACCTTCTCGTGGATCTCCATCTAGCCAGCGGCAGCTGATGGAAGTCTGATCTCACTGGCTATTTTCCGTTGTGACATCATTAACGGGAGAACAGAGGATGGCGGAATTGATGAGAGAGAGCAAGGGAGGGTCTTGGACAGTCTCAACAGCAGTAACACAACACACAACCCAGGAGGGGCTTCAGACAACAGATTCAAGACACACCAGTTTGCACGAAAGCACATCAGGTAACGGAATGAACCGCTTGGAGAATTTAGGCTCTTTGCTGCACACACAGATGCTATTAACCACTGATTATTCACTTCTGAGTATAACAGCAAATTAAAAAACCCTAATACAGGGTTATAAACAGTTGACTTAGCCCTTAAATTCAAAAAAGAGTCGATAAACTGAGATAGATGGGATCCAGGAAAGAAAAATCCAGACAGAAAAGTGAGAGATTAAGCACAGAGGCAGGCTTTTTTTTTCTACTCGCTATATTAGTCCATCTCATAGTCTGGGTAAGTGGCCTGCGTGAGACCTGGTGGGTTAGGATGTACAATCAAATTGGGATGTGGTCTTGACATGTGTCTCATACACACACACACCCCCTCACCGCACCCATTTTATTACTTGCACTCCCAATCCCACACGCACCCCTGCCCCTCCTCCAGGTGCGGTCGAGTTTCCCGAGACCCCCCAAATTCTCCTCGAGAGTTTAGAATAAAACGGAGAGAAAAAGAGAGCGCAAGAAAGCAGAAACAAAATGCTTTTCGTGTTTTTAAAACATCTGCTGAATCACGCACATGTCCATTTGTCATGTGTATGGGCTGAAGCTCCGTTTTTGACTCCACCACAATGATGGGTTTGTGTGAGTATATATTACAGCTTCTTCCATGTTTTTGATGATTTTTCTTTTTTTTTTAAAGTTTCCTTGCTGACTGCATCGAGGGAGAGGAACGACAGCACCTGAGGGAAAAAGGGGGAGAAGAAGAGGGAGAGAAAGAAGGAAGAGGGTGGGTCGCAGACAGCGCTTGATATGTTTGTCCATAACAGGCAGGTTGATTGTGTCTCTTCTGTCTGTGCTGCCATCAGGAGGAGTCAACAGGGGAGGAGGAGGAGGTGGAGAGTGGGAGGTACAACTTGTAGGATGAAAGGTCAGAGGGGTCAGGAGGGCGGAAAGGTCGAAGGTTAGCCCTGGGTCTCTTTGCCGCTCTCTCGTTCCCGTTGTCCACTCTTGCTCATCTTCATTTCTGTCAGCTGGATGTATCGCAGCACGTTGGTGTCTGCAGAGAGAAAATGGAACAACAGGTCATCGGTGGATGATCTGAGCATTGGCAGCAGAGCAGTTGGTTGCTTAAGTTTAGCAAAGTGAGTAAAAAAGACATGCTACAGCAGAAAGGTTAAACATAATGTAGAGAAAAGAGCTACAGGCTTTAGGTCAGAGTACTCTTTGACCTTTGACCACCAGATTCAAATTATTGGTAATCCCAGAATTATAATGTCATGATCCTGGGTCTCTGACCTAACAGTTTTTTTAGTTTATGTTTTGAGTTCCTAAGTTATTCCTTGAGAAATGTTGTGTAATAGGATTATCTTTTGGTTGCCTTAAGCTTAGTCCAATTATGTTTCACTTAGGTCTTCTGTGTTAGTCTGTCATGTTTCTACAACTTGCCTGAATGAAAAATGCAGTGGGTCATTCTCACCTGTGGGTTCGCGGTTTTTGGCGTCACGCAGGTAGCGTAGGGCACATTCATAATCACCCAGGTGATAGAAGGCGATGCCGGCTCGGTACATGGCCTTGAAGTGGTCTCTCTGGTGGCTCAGGACCTTCAGACAGTACTCCTTCACTCTCTCATAGTTTACCAGCTCGGACTGCAACAGACACGCTGTGGGGAAAGGAACTAGTTAGTGGTTCATAAACATTTTTTTTGCCTTAGTTTGACCAACCAAACACATTTTGTCTCGTTTAGAGAAGTTTAAAACACATGTGTGTTCCCTGAGTGAAAAACAAAGATGAGGAGATTTGCTGACTTCTTACTCTGTGCCTTTTAATAGAGCCACAATGAAATTTATCCTGCACATTGCTTCCTCAGGGCGAACTATAAATAGCCGGTTCTAATGTCTCACAGCGTAGAGAAGACACAAAAAAAGACGTCCAAGCAGTTTGAGCCCTGGGGTGGGAGAGCAGCATCGTTGAGCTTGACATGCAAATCAGGAGAACATGGTGAAAAAAAAAAAATACACTAATTGCTGCAAGAAAGCTTTCAACTTGTGCCTTTAGCTTTTTAGGTGGTTTTTAAATTGTGAGGGCTGCAGAAAAAGAAACAAAGAGCAGAAAACGAGAGCAATAAATTCAGCAAGCTGAAAACAGCCATAAAGTGAAACACTTGAGAAAAGGACTACAGTAATCTATCCCACAGATTGCTACAGCAATTCTCTGTAGCTCTGAGATCACAATAACATCATTAGCAAAGACACATGGACAAAAATCACACACATATACACACACAGCTTTTAGTCCACCAAAGCTTTTAAACGCCTGCTGATTGCTCGGATAACTGATCACTCAAACTATTCCTCTGGTGGTCACAATCATTCGCGGTTTCACTTCCTCCCTTACCCCCCACCCCATCACCCATTCCCTCTCTGCCAGTGTCTTAATCTATCTGATGATAGATCAAAAGTGATTTCCTCCTGTCTCTCCTTGTGCTTCCACAGTCATATCTGCCTCAGCACTCCCTTCCCTGATCCAGCTCCTTTTTAACCTCCCCATCCTGCCCCTTTCCTCCAAGTCTGCCCTTGACACGCAGACAGCTCTGTGAATAACATGAGTCAGGGACTGTTAGCCGGGAGGCAGGGTGAGTCAGGAGTAAGTGATGGAGAGAGAGGGAAGGAGGAGATGATGCATGTGTGGGAAGTGGGGTTAAAGAGTAGAAAAGGTGAGGCCTATGGGAGCCATAGGGCGAGGATTAGGGGGGGGTGTTAAAAGCAGCCAGTGGCCCTTAAACCACCATTTGTGTGTGAGACAAAAAGCTGAAACCGCTTGAGAGATGTTCAGGGTCTGAGGGTTTTATGAAATGTACTTCACTAATGGAGCTCTGTCATTTACACACACACACACACACGCACACACACACACAACGTCACCCATCTGCAACACAAATTGCAAAAAACTAAATAATTCATTGTGGATACCAGGGGACGAACAAATTCAATAACAATTGATTTGTTTTTTGGTATTTAGTGGTTGAAGTTGAACGTGTCCAGTAGGTGCACTGAAGCGTTATCCAACCTTAAAAGAACTCCATCTTAACCCCAACACAAAAACTGAGAAGAAAAATCACAATTTGAATATGCAGTAGATCACATTTAAATATGACATCCAAGCAAGGGTCCTGTTATCCCTGTCCAATGGTATCCTGTTATTTTAAGTATTATTTAATCAAGGATCAGGAAATAACAGGAAAAGATATTTCTGTAATAAAAATGGTAGTGTGGGCTCATTGACCATGATTACTTTAACTTGTAGTCACAACCCCAGGCCCAGTGTGACACACAGATCCTTGACATTCAGATGTATAAAATCAATCCACATATATTCTTATCATTTAGGATTTTTAAGATCTTATTTTAAAGTCTGTGGTGTTTATGATAACAAGCTGTTGATGTACCTGACAGTTTATATTCCTGCCCTCAAGCTTTTTGGTAGTGACCAAAAAAGGTCACAGATAAAAGTGGTGGAAATTTCCTTCAAAGGGTGGCTGGGCTCTCCCTTAGAGATAGGATGGGGTTAGTCAGGCTCTGAACAAGACCCAGGACTCGCCGGCGAGATTATATCTCTTGACTATCTTGAGAACAACTCAGTGTTCTCTCTCGATGAACTGGAAGAGGTGGCCAGGTTGAGGGAAGTCTGAGTTTCTCTGCTTAGATTGCTGCGTGATAGACAGATAGATTTTGTGATCTTTCACTTTCTTCAACACAGCAAAAGGCACAAATAGCCATTTTAAATTAAATCATAAGAACACTCCAAATATCAGGGAATTTAATAGGGGATACACTAAAGCTTCCTTTAAAATAAGAAATTTTTCGTGGAGAATACTAAAACAATTTTAGTACAGTCTTTCTGGTTTAGCTTCTTTTAAAGTTTTGTGTTTGTTTAGTCATTTTGTTGGGATTTTTATTTGGGTTTAGCTTATGCTTACCTCCCTTTCACCGTCTTATTTAATCTTGTCTTCATCATTGTTAGTCATTTCCTGTGCAGTTGCTTCCTGTTTTATTTTGACAGTATAAAAGTCTCTTGCAGCTTGTATTTCGTTTTACTTCCTTTTTATCATTTGTCTTGATTAGTTTCAGCTGTTTCTTGTTCCCTTGATTACCCTCAGTATGTCTGTGTGTGTATGCAACGTCCTGACACTGTCTTTGTCAGAGAGGTTTTTTTTCTTTTGGCAAGTTTTGGATTCTGATTGACCTCTACATTCCATGAAATAACATAACAAGTCCTTTATTTATTTCTTAAGTTCCAGCTTTATGATCATTGACTTTACGGTTCCAACCACTGTTAAAGGGATTTTTTCCCCCCGGTGGTTCTCATTTTTGCATTAAACTCATTACAATCGCACCTGGGGCAACGTGCACATTGTATGGGTCGTCTTCTGGACCTTGTGCCCCTGATTTAATCCTGGTTCTCTGTTTAGTTCATTGTTTTGTGGTTCACATTTTCATTTGTTCCAAAGTGTTATAACCCTAACCCCATGAGGTACTGTTTGCATTTGTAAGACTTATTAGTCTCTTCTTCTGTTAATTCACTTATGTTTATTCTTGTTCTGTCTTTGTGTTTAGTTTTACTTCCCTCCTGTGTCACTGTCTCCAACTCCATCATTACACTCTATTGTATCTAATTCTTTTCCCTCTCTCCTGATTAGCCAATAAATAGTATTTTGTTTTTATTTTTTGCTTCTGTGCTCACTTTGGTTTCAGCTTTTATTTTGAACAATTCTGTTTGCTCCCCTCCCACCCCCATTTGTGCGATTCCCCTTCCTACATTTAAGTCCTCATTTCAAGCTTACAAACTCATCAGCAAACTCATTTGGACCAGCATAAACAAACTATAGTTGTAAAAATCCAAATCCTCAGACAGCCTGGTTGCACGTGTTAACACCTTGATAAGAGGAAAAACAGAAGAACAACCGTCTTCTTCTCACTAAGTCTCATGACTCAGCTTAGAGCAGGGCAGTGAGGTTGAAGGCATTGATCATAAGTCAGCTCAGCTTGTTACAGTGACGGTCACCTTAGACGCCCTCCACCTCTCCTGCACACCTTTCCAGATGCTCCACCCCTCTGTTTGTTTTTACAACTGTTCAGCTACAGCAAGACTACTCTCATCCCTCCACACACCCATCCATCACTGCCCTGCAGCTCTGGGCATGAGCTGAGCTTTCAGGGGATTCAGTTACAGTCCATAATAGCTTAATGGGTGACGCAGTTAGAGTTCACATGCACTGACACCCTCATATACACAACTACACACTAAGCATTTACAAATGGCACAAACACCCAATGAAGAGACTGCACAAGTGGGTGTGAACAGGAGGGTGATTTAAAAATGAAGACACAGCCAACACAAAAACAGATTCATCAGCACAAAATTTCAAATGACACAGGTCAAGAGAAAGATACATGACTGTACAAATACACACAGACACACAAAAGCAGCGTGCACAAGTGATGACTGGCCGGCCGCACCCTACTGGCCCATTAGACAGATGGATAGCATGCCAAAGGAAATGTAGAGTGTGGTGAGATGCATTAAGGGTGTGATAATGACGGGATCATCGGAGAAAGCTGGGCAGAGGCACAGACAGACATGAAGCCCGATAAACACAGCCGAGTGATATCACTGGAGCCAAGGTGTCCCCATCTCTAAAAGGGCGTGATGGCCTGTGCAGTCATTACACAGCACTTCCCACAAATATATGAAACAGTTAGTGAAGTGAATAACAGTTTTACCTTTTCATAAGACCAGCCCAGAATATGTCTTTAGACTGGATTGTGTTGTTTGCATGAATGAAAAGGAAGATATGCTCAGGCAGGTGATGTAGGTCTTACGAGTAGTACAAAAACCGAAATATCTGATGCTCCACTTAAAAACCTGGGGTCAACAGGCAAGTCTGAGGATATTGGGTAGGTGACTGGGTGCAGGGGTGGGTGGGTGACAAGTTAGAAGAAAAACCCAAAGCCTTGACTCTAACAGAAACAGGGTCCAATGGCTCAGTCGTGGGTCCTGACAAATCAATACAAAACTGTTCTGAGTGATTGATTGATAACCAGTGATGAGACATTTCTATCCTGATGGGAACAGCCTTATCTGAGAGGACTATGCCTTTATATGTAGGGCAAAAGGGCTTGATGACTATGAAATCATGTGAATCACATGCTGTGACCTTTGTAGTCAACAGATCTCAACTCAGCTGAAGATCTATGAGGTATTTTGAGCCAGTTTCTCCACTTCCATCATTCAAATAGCTTTAATTAAAGTATATCCCTCCAGTAGAGCTCCAGTGACTTTGAGAAACATTGCCAAATATCACTGAAATGGTTCTGAACCCGTTTGTCCACAGTGAATGATTTTGCACTCACAGTTTCTGTTGTAATTTCCTGTTTTTTTTCTGGTGTTCTTGGGCTTGTTACACTCTTCCTAGCTTTGTGATTGTTTGCCCCCATTAATGTTTAATCTGCCTCACCTTACCAGTACTCTTTTGCCTTAAGATCAGCCTTAATTTTTTCATGGCATAGAGTCAACAAGGTGCTGGACAAATTGCTCTGAGATTTTGGTCTATTTTGACAAGATACCATAACACAGCTGCTGTAGATTTGTTTGAATTTCCCGTTCCATCCCAGAGGTGCACCATTGGACTGAGAACTGGTGATTGTGGAGAGCATTTGAGTACTGTGAACTCACTGTACACTGTGGTCATGAAGGGACCAAAGTGTGCCAAAAAAAAAAAAATCCCCTACACGATTACCCTGCAGCAGCCTGAACCACAAAGCAAGATGGATCCATGCTTTCATGCAGTTTACTCCAAATTCGCTTTCTCTACCATCTAAATGTTGCAGCAAAAATCTCAACTCCTTAGACCAGGAAATGTTTCTCAATCTTCAAATGAACTCTTTTGTCTAGTTACTTTTTCTTAGCTGACAGGTATAGTCCTCTGCTGGTGTAGTTAGATTTGACATGTTGTGAATACAGAGATGGTCTTCAGGATACCAGGTTGTAACCAGTGGTTATTTGAATTGCTGTTGCCTTCCTATAATCTTAAAGTAGTCTCTGACCTCTGATACCAACAAAGCATTTTCTCCCAGTGAACTGCTGCTCACAGGATATTTTCTCTTTTTCCGACAATCCTCTGCAAACCCTAAGATGGTTGTGTGGGAAAACCCCAGCAGATCAGCAGTTTCTGAAAAACGCAGACACCAACAACCACGTCATGTTCAAAGTCACTTAAATCACATTTTTCCTCATTCTCATGCTCATTTTCACCTTGAGCAGGTGGTCTTGATCTGTATGCATAAATACATTGGGTTGCTGCCATGTCATCAGGTCCAGGATTCCTCGTGTTTTTCTGTTTTTTCCTTGTGTGTGAGCTTCTGGGCTGTTAAATGGACTTTGCCTTTTTGCCTTCACCTTAGCTGGACTGTTTGCCATGATGACTCATCTTCTGTGTACAACCTTCACCCGTTTTAGCTTAAAGATGTTTTGCACTCCATGGTATCTTGCATTTGGGTCAGTTTTTAAGTTCATCGTTTGGCCCTGTTTTTTTAAACACAATTGTAGCTCTTTGTCATTTAAGACAAGTAAAGCATAGAGATTAGAGTCAAAAAGATTAGAATATGCACAAATGTCAATTTCAGGATACTGCATTGCTTACGGCTGAACTTTGACCTCCATAACCCTTTCTGGACATTTGAGACTAGATAAAAATAAATACCAGTGTACAAAGAAGCCAGACAAATTGATCTTAATAAGAGGCTCCACGCGAGGACAAGGACAAAAGAAGGAGCCATTGCTGCTTCATTGTCGTGAGTAATAATATCTTTTTCTTTTGTCAGGAATCTTTCAGAAATACACAAAAAATAAAAAATAAAGATATTGGGTGGGAGGAAAAAATTAAACAAAAGTAAATTTGTGTTTGATTTGAATTTCTAAAGAGCAACAGGTGCAAAGCAGCTGTCAAGTGAGAGTGTGAAAGCATGTGTGTGTGTTGATGCAACCGTGCGAGTGCGTTTCTGTCACTTGAATGTGGAATCAGAGGTGTGGTGAGTGGGAGTGGTTAACACATGCTCAGGAACCCTGCTGTTTTGCCTGAAGCATTGTGTCAGAAAAAAAACAGAGCCTACACAAAGATGCGCTTTCATTTAGCAGACAGAGTGTCGAAGCCTGGGAGGAATAAAAGGAAAAGAAAGAGAGAGAATGGGAGACAAAAGACATGCAGATGAAATAAGATGAGAGTGAGACAGAGGGGTGAGGGAGGACAGAGATGGAGACAGCACAGACGAAACAAGCCGAGGAAAAAAGGATGATAGGAATCCTGTGTGAAAGGTACAGAGGACAAGAGGAGAGTGTTCGTTTCCTCTTTTTTCAATAACTTTTGAGGCATTTCGGCTCTCCTGTAAAGACGCTTTCCTTTACTTCTTGCTGTTACTACATCTTCCCTCTGGACCCATGTCCCTCTCCCCTCCTGTCCCTCTCCATCACACCATGCACGACTCCGCGGTTCAGCTTATTTAAAGCCACTAGTGGCCTTGGTGATTAGTCTGCTGTCCATCACCTTGTAATTAGTTCTGCGGGATGATAATGGCAGATGGAGAGACCCATCACTCAGACACACACACACATTTCCTCAGATAGCTCCACAGCAGCCTCCATCTTTGACCCTCCTCCCATTTGTTCCTCACCTCAGAGCAAAACCCTCCTCTCACCTTTTACTGCACCTTACTCTCTCCCCCTCCACAAATGCCACACTGCTACTGCAGATTTATTCAGAGACACAAATGAACCGTGAACAGTCATTACCCTGAAATTACCTCACGGTTACATTGTGGAGCAAAATCCGATCCTACGCGTCTGACGTCACGGCTCTCGGACAGAGTAGCTGGCCGGTCTCTCCGGGCTCCCGCTAAGAATAGCTCCACTCAGAGCGCTTCTGTGAATCCTTTTTTGCTGTTATCGAGAAGGACAGGAGTAGAGTTCTTCGCTGTTTACCACAAGGGCACGTTTGCACTGACATGACACAGCATTTACTCCACCAGCCGCTACCACCTGCGTTATTGTCTCTTTTTAGCCCTGCTTTGACCTCTTTTCATATCCTGAAATTGCCTTCCTTTCTCTCTTTTTTAGTTTCTTAAACCAGACGTTTCACTGATGCAGTGGTTGTAATTTTAGGGATTATCAGGAAGATACATAATTAACTCTTCCTTTGCTATGCAAAATTTTATTTTACTTTTCTTTTTATCCAACTTTCTGCTCTGCTTGTTACGAGGTGATGGGAAATATCTGAGAAAGACACTTCTTCTAATAATTGTCCACAATTTCAGGTTCCTGTTGTCATTAGTTTTCCCAAAAAAAGAAATACTTTAAAATTCCATCCACTTATCTTTTTCAGGGTTGCTGGAGCCTATCCCAGTCTTAGGACAGGTTGTCAGTCTCTCGCAAGGATAACACGTAGACAGAGACAACCATTTGTGCTCACATTCACTCCCATAGGCAATTTAGATTTTCCGATTAACCTAACTCCACTAAGTGCATGTCTTTGGAGTGTGGGGGGAAGCCAGAGTACCCAGGGAGAACCCACGCAAACACAAAGACAACATGCAGAGTCCACACAGAAATACCCCAGCCTGATGGTGGAATTGAACTCAGGACTTTCTTGCTGTGAGGCAACAGTGCTAACCACCGTGCCACCCTACTTTAAAGTGCCATTATTTAAAAAAAAAAACATTTGAGCTCGAGCCTTCAGATTTTTAGTATAAGTATCTGATACTATGGATGGACTATCAGGAGTATAGCTCATGTTAAATGATGAAACAATGGATGCCTGAAGACCCTAAAATATTTGGATGTCTGATCACTGAAGCAGACGTGAAAACCAGAGTTTTGCAGGTAGGGGATGTATATGTTGTTTAAATCCCATCATATAAAAGCTAAATAATAATGCCATTAGTCATCAGTTAGATAGAATGTCTTTAATTTAGCCATCTCAGTCACACAGCTCTGTCTGGAAGCACAGAAGCTCCACCCACCTGCTGTTCAGACCTTCTGTATGTTAGCGGCAACCAATCAGAAGAAAGTTGGGTTGAAGGGAGAGGAGCTTAAGCAGTTTGTTGTACCAAGGCCCTAGTGTAAGATACTTAAGGATTATTTTGAGCTAGGAGAATGCCAGTTTAAATCAACAGAGCAGGAAAGGAGAAATTAGATTTTTAAAAATGTTTCCTGCATTTTGTTTGCATGCAGTGCGCCTTTTGTCCCGTCTTCCTCCCTTCACCCCCAACAGGTCACAGATTCTGCCAGAGCTTTCTTCCTGTTATAGTGGAGTTTTTTCTTCCCACAATCACCAAGTGCTTGCTCATGAGGCATCATCCGATTGTTTTGGTTTTCTCTCTATTATTTGTAGGCCCTTTGCTTTCCAGTGTAAAGAACCTCGAGGTAACTGTTTTTGTGATTTGGCACTATATAAATAAAACTAAACTAAATGAAATACTGTCACTCTAAACGAAACCGCCTCTTTTCTCCCTTATGAGCCACTCTGAATGTGATATCAGGAACATCTGCTGTGATTTAGTATCACACAGACACAATAAAAGCTCATCTTATTCTCAAATGACATTTTATTTAAAATAAGCAGAGCAGATGATTTCTTTCATTCTGTGTCACTGTAGCGGAAGACTAATGAAGCTCCATATGGTGTCACCCCCCCCCCCCCCAAAAAAAAAAAAAAAAAAAAAAACACCCCCTTTTTTTTTTTTTTTTTTTTTTTCTT